>CAJNOQ010000423.1:0-51341 GCA_905250885.1 Didymodactylos carnosus | reverse complement strand
TTAATAGCTATTGTTCTCTTACATAATAATACCACTTAAGTTATAAATTACCGAGAGATAAATATATTTATTGAAAGTGAAAAACTAGTAAAGATCATAAATGTATTATGAGTGTCATGCAGTAAAGATTAAAAAGTATCACTTCTCATATTTCTTATTCGCTAGTATACGTATATCTGCATCTTATGTTTCATGCAGTATAAATAACTTTGCTTCTGACTTGTTTAGGCCTTCGACCTCTACATTATGCCTCGTGGCAAGGAAGAACAGAACCAGTATTTCTTTTATTACGACGTGGTGCTAATGTAAATGAACAATCAATTAGTGGTGATACAGCTTTGCATTTAGCTGCACAATATGGACACAATGATGTTGTTAGTTGATTATTAGAAAAGTTAGATTCTTTTGCTTATTTAATAAGAATATAACATTATTTTTAGGTTCAATTATTACTCTTTCATCAAGCTGATCCAACAATTATAAATCGTCGTAATTTGACACCAATCGACTTAGCTTGTGAAAATGGACGATGTCAAGTTGTTAATTCATTATTACAAAATCATTTATGTTTACGTATGTTGAACTCCAATACAAACAATCATAATAATAACAATAATAATAATTCGACAAATGATAATGACAATTCACAACAATCACAACCAAATTGTTTGCATCTAGCAGCTAAAAATGGTCATTCAGACATTGTGCGTCTATTACTCTTAAATGGAATGGATATAAATAAAACAACTACTCAGGGCACAGCGTTACATGAAGCAGGAAGAAATGGAAGATATGAAGCGGCAAAAGTTTTATTAGAAGTATATGATAAAAACCTAATCCTATATTTCTAAAATATATTTTTATCATTCTATTGTAGTGTGGAATCGACATTAATATTTGTAATTCTTATGAGCAAACAGCCTATGAAGTTGTTATTAAACAAAAACCAGGCAATGATATTAAACGTTTAATAAAAGGTAGGAAATCCTCTTTTTTTTTCTCATTTCTCCTCTTTTTAGTGATGACTGCTTGTTCTATTTCGTCTAGAATTCAGTGATGCTGTATCTGTGTGTGCTATTCGTTCGTATACAGATAATCATGTTGGAGCATTAAATTTTCAAGAAGGCGACTATATTACGGTAAAGAAGACGTTTTTTTTTCTTTTATCGAAGAACAATTTTATTCGATAAAATTTTTGTCTATATTTTTAGGTGCTTGAACGAAATCCAAGTGGAGAATGGCGAGGATTCATTTTGAAAGAAAATTTGACAACGCGAATTGGATATTTTCCTAGTACATATGTACAATTAGTCGATCGACAACTAGATCGTTCAAGTAAGACTGAATTGCGCTCATATTCCTATTTGATACTTGCATGATTAATATGTATGTGCCGTATAAACCTGTCTATGCATGCCATCATCAAAGTGCGGGAAAGCATTGAAAAATTTTGAGTTGTAATCGTTATGAACACATCGCAATAATATGATCGTTTTGCTTGCTCTAAGCAAACGCATGTTTGTGTTATTGTTTAGTTGTTTGTGTGTGCTTGTGCTTCTCTTAGGTTTAACAAGCACCAATCGTTTTAATCAACGTTGTTATAATGGTGCTGTGCAACAAAATTCGAATGAAATTTCATCTGCTACTGCTTGTTTATTCACTTCTTCTCCCTCTTCATATGAAAACAAGCTATTGTCAACTAGTAATGTTGTTTTGAGACATCGAACAAGTAACTTGCTTATATTCTAATTTATCTTATTCAACCTGAATGTCATTATCATCTTTTCTAGATCTAGTTAAAGAAACAATCAAGGAAAATGATAGTTCACCATCTCAACACTTGAATCATAACGGCAAGAACAATAATAATCGTGGTTTATTAAATGGTGATTTGTCACCAGTTGATAGCCTTGACTCCATGTCACGAGTCTCTCAAGCAGATTCAGGTTTAACAACATCCTCCTATCGCTCGCGTCGCGGCAGTCCAAACAGCAGTTGTCGTCATTCAACAGCCAGTAGTGTTGACAGCGGAAGAAGTTCAACCGCAATTTCAGTTGTTTATGATAGTCCAAAAGTAAGACAGTATATATACTTTACTTCAATAGTTAGTTATTTCTTCTCGTTTAGCCTCCTACACTGTCCAGTTTTATGACAACGAATACACCCTTATCTTACAACGTTATTACTAATCTAACTAATGGGACAATATCTGCCATAAACGATGCACGTTCGGTTTGTAGTAGTGAATCAAAATCATCGGATCAAGATAAAACAAGTTATCGTAGTTCAAACAGTAGTCTTGATCGTCTTGATGAATCTCTAACAATAGCCAATAACACAAATTTAAATAATTTATTACGAAACGGTGTTCCGGTAAGCCTAAAAAATTATTTTGACATCCTCGCCTATAGTTATATAAATCGTTTTATTCATGGATTTAGGAGAATGAAATAGTTTTAACTTGGCTTCGAGATTTTTCATACGAAGATTATTATGAAAATTTTATTGCAAATGGTTATGATATACACACCATAACAAGAATGACACCAGAAGTATGTTATTCCATCAGCATGAACTAATCAAAATAAAACAAAAATTGTTTATTATCCGTTTTGAAGGATCTAACGGCTATTGGTATTACTCATCCATCTCATCGACGAAAACTTAAAAATGAAATTGGAAAATTACGTGTTGGCGATCGGTTGCCTGATTATAAACCGGTAATATCAATGAAAATATTAATAAAAATTTGAGAGAATGTGTCAAAGCTACTAGAGGCAAAAAATATGAAGGTAAAATGACTTGTATATCTGTTTTTATTTTTTAAGGATTCTGTCTATGACTGGCTTTGTCTTCTACGTTTAAACGAATACATCGATTTACTCCATGATCAAAATTATAAACAAATTGATGATGTGATGAATATGGCATGGGAAGATCTAGAAGATATAGGAATAACACGATTGGGTATGTACTTGGTACGAAAAATATTTATTGGTCACAGTTATTATTTTATATTTCAGGACATCAAAAACGATTTATGCTTGGAGTTAAACGGTTGCAAGACATCAAAAAAGGACTTTATCAACCTAACAGTAACAACAACAATTTATCTTCGCCTAATCCACCAATGTCACCGAATGGAAACCGTTTTGTAACTAATCTTCCACCGCCATCCACTCCCTGCAGACAATCGTCACTGCAAACTAATTCAAATGATCAACAAACAAAATATCGACCATTGATTCCTAACCGGCAAACAAAACCAATTGAAAGATGTAACTCAGTCGAAAACAATAATGCTCAAAATGAACGAATACAGCTATTGAAAAGGTATAATCCTAATCTAAATATACAAGAACAAAAGAATAAATAACGTCTGTTTTCTAGGCAAGTACCGTCTACTCATCGATCTTCCGACAATGATTCATCCTCCTCCTATGCCACACTACGTAAACCACCTACTTCTCCAAATTCAATTAATAGTCTAAAACGTCCGTTGCCTGCTGGTTACGGTTTGCACACATCTTCATTTCGTTTACCATCGGCAACCGTCTCTCCGCCACTTCCGTCTGCAACAAATTTAAATATGCTAAATCTAACAGCAACACGTACGAGAAGTTTAGAGAATATAAATGGTGGTGATTATCACATTACGAACGGAACACACAAAAACCCATTCGATCTAAAAAATAATTGTATACCGACATGTGATGCCGTATTACATGTCGATACGTCATTATCTTCTTGCACCAACGACGCATCACCAACGTTGTTATCAACAAATGCAAACCGAGCAACACCGACCATTCTGTCACCAAGAACAACATCAACACCGAAACATCATAATACCAGTCTTTCTCACTCTTCTTCGAATCAAAATGGAACAAATCATAATAAGTTATCACCATCTCAAGTAAGACGTCATTATCGTCATAAATGTCTCAAGGAATGAGATGAGTTGTTTGTCAGATATGAATTATTTGATTTAATGCCGTCCATAATAGAAGTATAAATAATACAATCGTTCTCTGTTTTTAGAGTTCTTCTCCTCAGTGTCGTCGTACAAATTCCTCTTCTAGTCACCAACAACAACAAAACTATTTATCAAATTTACAAGTGCTATGCAATCTATCATCAAGTACAGAATCGAATTGTATCCCATTTGCTAACGAAAATATTGGAACAATCAAACAACGTTCTACAATAAATGGAAATGATGATAAAGTCTCATCATTTAATCCATCAGCTGAAAATAGCTCAACAATAAAACGTTCATTACCAATTGAATTTTTTGAACAAAGAACATCCATAAATATATTAAAACCATCCTATCCTATAACGACAGCCATTTACGATAATAATGAACGATATTGTGCTTCGCCGACAAAACTTAGAAGTTTAAAATCTCCATCACTCAAAAATGGAAATGGTCGAACAGTAATTAATGAGCAAGAAAAACGTTTGCAATACATTGAAATGTTAAAGAAAGAAAAAGAAGAACACCAAAATAAATCCCAACGGTATGTTGAGATAGATAATGTGACTCTCATTTGTCAATTTTTTCTTTTTATCTTTTAGAAATGATACATCGAATGTTTTACACGATATTGATGATATGCTAAGTGATTTAAATCGAGAATTGGATGCAATGCTCGAGTATGAAACAACTTCACGGTCTTGAATCTTTTATGTGTATAGTTTAGTAGAATATTATTTTAAAATTGGAATTTCTTCTCAAATAATGATCTTCTCTCTTATACTCAACTAAATGTCAGATTATATCTCCTTTTTGATTTTTTTTATATACCTGTCCTACGATTTTTACTGTCTGTAGTTCATTACGTCCGAACTTCTTAAATCAAATAAACTGGGATTAATTAGAAGATAGTAACTAAGAGCAGAAATCAAAGTTTGACACCATTGCTAATCAAATGATCCAATATATCTTATGATTTTGTGCATACTTTTTTCTTTTTATCAATAATTTATTTGAATGAAACTTTTGTATTTTGCTTTTTCTGCTCTTTACTTGTACACTTACACATTCTTCTCTCAGTGTGCTGTTTTTGTTAATACTTTTAATATTTTCTCGGTTTTTTGTGCAAAATTTTTATTTGTTTTTTCCTACTCATTTGTCCGCCATAGAATTCTCAGCAGTTTTTGGCTAAAACTTAGAGAGTATTTTGCTCAACATTAAGGAAGAAGATTTGCGTGTGCTTTAGTTAACTGAATGTCGACTTCGAAACATATGATGTTGTTTTTGACATAATGTTTTGTTCTCTTTTCTTTCGTATTGAACTTTTCCTGTTCTATTTTTTACTAGACAAATGTTTCTTTTTCTTTAATGTACGAAAAAAACGGTAACAAATAACGCAGAACATTCATTTGAAATAATAGTATAAATCTATTTTATCGGTAAATGCCTAACAAAACGGAATAAGAGTAAGAGGTGATATCATACACTATATCGTGCGAATTCATCCTTCAAACGGCGACAGATTTGTACATGATTTTTTTATTTTGAGAAACCACTGTACACACACACTATATTCTGTTTAAAAAAATTAAAGAATTTTTGCCAAGAGTGATGGTCTTGCGTTGAGGAGGTTCTTTTAAACTGTTGCGGTAGATGAGAGATAATAAAATTGAAAAAAAAAGTAACAAAAGCTAGTTGCTAGGATTGAGATCGCTCTACAGGTATGTAAATCTACACACAGACATTAAAAAAGTCTTCATACTAGTTTTACCGGCAATAGATCATTTTTCTACTAGTAGTTCACAGAAGGGCTAAACCGTTTAGAAGGTAACTGAGATTCCTTGAAAAGATCTCGGAACTGATCACTATTTGGCAGTGGATTTTTTAAGAAAGTGTTATTTTTTTTTAATAATCAAGTTTCACACACGAATTAGTTGACGTTTGTTGTAGACTTAATTGTGGTAGAAAAAAAGGAAAACACGAGAACGAAAGAAAAGAAAGACATTATAGAGATAAATAGTATCTATTTTTATCTGTTTTCGTTAGAGTTCTGTGGTATGTTTTTATAACAATAATTCAAAACTGCTTTTAAATTTGGTTACTCACTCAGTCGCGTAAAAAATTTGATAATTAAAACATCTCGATACAGTTAAAAACAACGCGAAATAAGACAATGGAATGTCAATGAAACGTATATTTTATTGTAGTACAACTCATTTTTTGCCGGTGTTTGTACTTCATGAGGTTTACTTCTCATGGATATAATGATTCTTCTGAATAGATACGAAAAAAATGTCGTCCTTAAGGATGATTATATTATTAATTAAACGTAACAAATATACTGAAGCAAAAGAGTTGTTCTGAATTAATTTGCAGAAAAACAAAATATTTTTTTCAAATGAATAACTAATACGGTAATGGTAAGACGTGTCTTGAAAGCGAATAACCTATTGATGTTTAATGAATAAACTGTTGAAAACTCATATTTTTCACACTTGAACATCTGTAAACTTACTTCAAATTGTTCACTCAAAAAGGATTGATAAATGTAAACGACTCTTTCGTTCGCAGAGATCGAATAAGACATATGGGAGTTAGATAAAAATAGAATGTAAAACAAAACAAATGAAACTGCTTGTAATCAAGATGTTGGATTCTTAAATTATTTAACTCAAGGTCTTGAGTGAATGAATCCAGACAAAATACTATAGGGTCTCGAGTGAAAATTTCTTATACATTTTCTTGTTGTATATGACACCTTTACAAACATATAAGATCATAGACTGATTCATTCTTGATCAGGTGCCTCCAAAAGAAGAATTCAAGCATTCAAGTTCTTGATTACAAGAACTTTTATTAGGAAAAGTATTGTTATGATACCTTAGTATTGGTCAATTTGCCGTAAAAGTGCTCTTATTATTGACTAGACGAATTAGCATATTTTTTTCTTTCTCGTTAATTGCATATACTTCCTACTTCGTGTTGTATTATGTGTACAAAATATCTGTATTTTTATCACAGACAACTTTTAATATGGCTACAGATTCAACCGTGAGAAAAATAATAATTCAAAACACCTTCATTTTTTACGGTCTAAAAAGTGCATGTCAGTTTTGTAGCTGTTATTTGCTTGAAAGCATTTTAAATACAACAAACAGATATGGTTGCGTGATAGTTCAAATTACTACAGTAATCTGTGTGTTATATTTGTAGCCAATGAAAAATATGATGAATCATTGAACGCGGTTGATGAGTCAACATGAGAAAAAACCGAACGAACAGATCTTATTGACGTTATTTATTTATTATATATCATGACTTTATATAAATCCTTATTTATTCAAGAAATCATGAATACACTTTGCGTAGAAGACAATCTCAGTTGTTTGAGATGATCACAAGAAAAAGTTTGATTTATGTCGAAGGAGGTGAGCTTTGTTTGAAAATAACTCTTAGCGTTTCTCGCTAACATGTGTGCAACTTTGTTTAGAATACACGTCAGAAGTAGGTATACTTAATCAGAAGTACATTAAAACTATTTTGTCTACTTCTATCGTTTCTCTAATAATTTCAGCTTAAATGATTTTAAACGAATACTAAAGATTGTATCTGGTGTAGATACGTCAACTGTGTGTATTACATATATTACCGACAATTATTCTCTCAACAATTAGTACACAACTTTCCTCCAGGTCACAGAGCACTTCTTCTGTCTGATTCAACACATCTGATTTTTAGAAGAATAAAGTTTTATTACTATTCTAATGTTTGAACTCTGCTGAAAGTATCTGATAAACAATAAACTTTTCGTTGCGGCAAGTAAAGATCATGTAATGAACTTTTGCCACTATTTAGAACCAGTAAATTTGAGTTTTTTCTTAAATTCATTGTAGCAAATTGATATGTCTGTTGAACATTCGACTTAACCTCAGAATGATAAAGTACATTTCGTTCATTGATTAATATTTAGAGCTCTCTGTGCCATAGTCATTTGTAGATGAATATTTGTTTGGATGACATTCTTTTCTGTTGTCTAATAATATGCAGATATTTTAGTTTATACGCAAGATGTCTAAATTTTTTATTTATCTTCTAGATAAAAATGCTTTACGTCATGATTAATTCATCTTCTGTTGAAGCGGTACCTTAGTTGTATATTCTTTTCGAACATGTTTATCAATTCTTTTTAAACGTGTAGTAGTTCATTAAACATTACGATAATTTTTATTTATTGTTCAATTTTTATCTAAAATGATGACAAATAGTCCTCGATTTACATCTTTTTTTTCTCAAATTAACAATATTAAATTTGATCCAACATTTCTACCAGTTGTTGCAACAAGTTTTACAATATTTATGAGTTTGTACAAATTTGTCAATCCATTCATCTCAGGTTTATTGGTTAAAAATTATAGAAACTTTACTATTACACAAAAAGTTGATTTTAGTACTCGGTGGGTTAAACTATCAATCATTACTTATTCATCTAAGGTGACTTTGTGTGCTATTTTAGAATAAATTCATCTATTAATTCGTTTACAGTGAGCACAATATGTGTGTATATGATGATAGCTGATCGAGGTCTAGAAGCAAATCCGTTACTGTACGTATTTATAATATTTTTTTCTTCGAAATAATTGATTGTCTGTTGTTTTTGTTCTTTTTTTCAGCTATAAATCTTATCTTTTGAAGACAAATTTGGCAATTGTTATTGGTTATCTATCTGCAGGTATGCATCGTTTTGTTCTACTTCTAGTGTTTGTTATCACGATTTTTGTTTGTGATCAGATACAACAATCGGTTTGATACACTATAAAAAAGTGGGTGATCCATTTACCATAACACATCATCTTGTTTCTATATATGCTTTCGCTTATGTTTTGGTAAGAATTGAACAACCTTAGTCTTTTCTTTATATATTAATGCACTGATTCATTTTCGTTTTATTTTTAAGACACTCGATGTAATGCCATATTTTGCTAATTTTCGTCTATTAGCAGAATTATCTACGCCGTTTGTTAATATGAGGTAAGCCAGATTTGTCTTATATCTTTGACAAACATCTTATTTACTGAACTTTTTTTTGTATAAAATTCATTCATTCTCAAGTTTCATGAGATAACATATCAGCTACATTGATTTGTTTTATCCGCTTCTTGTTCTTTACAAAGAGATTTTGTTACTAATTCTAATTCTTTTATTCAGCGACGTTTTTCATCAGTTATGAAAATCATTTTGTTTGAAACATTTGTTTCCGTTGGACAGTTTTTCTACACACTAGAATAAATCTAACATTCCATCACAAGAGAATGTTCATCTTGTGTTATGCAATGAGCCGTAATAATTACAGAAAATATCTTCAGTATTAAAACCACATTTTCATTTATCTGTCCATTTTAGGTGGTTTCTCGATACACTCAAATTTTCCAAAACCTCTACTCCATTTGTTATCAATGGATTAGTAATGACACTATTATTTTTCTTTGTTCGTATCGTCGCCATGCCAATCTATTGGTATAAAGTTTACGTTGTTGCTATACAACCAATGTGGGTTCATATGGGACATTTTCGATTTGTACTCATTTCAGTTTGTAGCGTATTAGATATAATTAATATCTACTGGTTTTCAAAAATGTTACGTGGTTGTATTAAAATTCTACAAACAATATTTTTAAAAAAACAACAACAATATCGTGAACACAATAGTAATACAAATATCATTACTCAAAAAAACAGTAGTACTTTTACAACCATTCAAAATAAACAATCATCATCTTATTTAACAAATAATAATAATTTAACTTTTGATACATTTCATTCACTATTTCCCACTTCTTCTAATGATGAATTTTCAACTGATAAACGACAGTAATGTTGTGAAGTTAGTTTTCTTGGTTCGTAGGTCAACTTTTGTGTATAGCATAATTTTTTTTTATCTAGTCAAAAGATTGTGCAAATGATATAAAATACTCATGTGAGAATAAAACGATGATCTCAAGTCTACTTTTCTTTTGATTTTATCGTCAAATTTATTATTTATTATTTGTTATTTGTTATTTGTCCATCAATTATTGAAGTATTATTTTGACTAATCAAGCTTTGCTTGTGTGAGCAATACAATTCTCTTTCAATCACTGTACTTGAGTGTCATAGTTTGCTTTTGATAATTCTTGTGAATACCAAAAAGACATGTTTTTCTTGTAATAATCTCGTTGTTCTTGTACCGGTGTAATATCGTGAAATAAATTCCATATTTATTTTATTTTTTTTCTAAGTCTGGTGTGTATGTGTGTGTGTGTGTGTGTGTGTGTGTGTGTGTGTGCGTTCAAGAAAAATGACATGTTAAGCTGCTTTTTTGTTATCTGTTGTTCTTTTTTTTTGTTAAAGTTTTATTTTATAGATTATTTGTAATCTTCTTTTTTTGCTTCCCTGTGTTATAAGATGTAATACAGAATTATATTTAAAATGATACAATTTTTCTGTTAAACATTAAATTTTTTCAGCGTTTTTAATTTTCATAAAAATTTAAAAAATTCATAACTGACGAGGGAACCTCTTTAGGTGTTAAATCGCTTTTCGCTCGGGACCATTGCCGTTCGATAGGTCCTAGTGAACAGTAAAGAAGTCTATCTTGGTTTGGGTGCATGGGCCTCTGGAA
Source organism: Didymodactylos carnosus (assembly GCA_905250885.1). NCBI lineage: Eukaryota > Metazoa > Rotifera > Eurotatoria > Philodinida > Philodinidae > Didymodactylos > Didymodactylos carnosus. The sequence goes on along the minus strand of CAJNOQ010000423.1, from coordinate 40,704 downwards.
CAGAGATATTGAATTTTTAGTGGATTTTCCCTGCAGGACCCCAGTTTTTCAGCAAATTTATATTTTCGAATTTTGATCTGAAACTTTGTCCGCAAGAAGACCTCAACTAAACTAACTTTCATAAAAAATTTCAGAACTTTTGAACAAAGTCTTTCTGAGATATGAATTTTCCAAAAGATGCATGTTTTATACACTATCTATGGAAAAGCGCCTATATCTTGAAAAATTCATATCTCGAAAAGACTTTGTTCAAAAGTTCTGAAATTTTTTATGGAAGCTGGTTTAATTGAGGTCTTCTTGTGGGCAAAGTTTCAGATCAAAATTCGAAAATATAAATTTGCTGGAAAACTGGGGTCCTGCAGGAGAAATTCAATAAAAATTCAATATCTCAGTCTCAGAGGCCCATGAACTCAAACTAAGATAGACTTCTTCATTGCTCACTAGGACCTATCGAACGGCAATGATCCCGAGTGAAAAGCTATTTAACATCTGGAGAGGTTCCCCCGTGAGTCAAATACCATTCAAACTACTTCAGAATTTCAGAAAACACTCTATTTTACCCGCTAATTCTGATTCTTTACGTAAAATCAATAAAAAAGTATTCTCTTAGTTCCGAAGGTTTCTGGGAAACCTTTCTAGAAATCAAAGTATTTTCTGTTGGATTTTTTAACATTTATTGAGCATTATTGAGAACTTATTGAACTGCAGTTAAAATGGAGGGTTTTCTGAAATTCTGAAGTAGTTTGAATAGTTTTTGACTCGGTTATGAATTTTTTAAATTTTTATGAAAATAATCAAAAATTGGTTATCTCACCTAGTATAGGTTTTCACTCAGTTCTTGCATTTTGTTCTGAAAACTAACACTGCCACGAGATTGAGCATAGTCGATAACCTATGTTTTCATGTGTTTACAATAGTGCCACACCTAAAGAAAGGGAAGTCCTAGTGCTTCGGAAAAACTGCCTGGTTTGTCTAAACCTTGTAAGACAGAACTTTTGTTTAGATCTAGTTTTGTAGAGGATACTCTGAGCTATCTATCCATGTAAAAAGATCAATAGACTCCTATGGTAGTTTTCAGAAATCCAGCGTGGTTTTTCAGAGATCCTTTGAAAAACCGGTTTTGGGATTTGTTTTTAGGAAAGATTTGGCCTATAAAAATATGCTCCTGGATCTTGGCTGTCAAACGGTGGAAACGTGGATCGTGCTGTCAAACAGGTCTTCATCTTGTTCCTATCAAAAGTTATTCAAAAAACAACCGAGTGCGTTCACTTCAGGAACGGATAATAATAGGATCAAAATGACGATTAGGATATGATGTTTCAAATGCAATAAGGATAATTCATCTGAAGTAATTTTGTATGTGCAATCAATTTCTAAGATAGACGAATATTTACATATTAATAATAATTGACCAAATATTTTGGAAATAAAAAAAATATTATATTAACATTAACCGCTGTATAAATCGGGGTTAGTACAAATAAATCCCGTAGTGGTAGCTTATCTAATGCCGGAAAAATATTTCGCCCAATACATCATAATTGTAAATGAATTGTATACTGCATTAAGTTTTCAGTCAATAAGACCGAACAATAAACGTCTTGAATTTTTGTATCATTTGTAACGTGTGAATGTGCTACTTTGACTACTTTTCTAATTCAGGCGGTTATAAAACATGATCAGACATATGTTAAATTTATTATGAATGTTAGTCTGTTTATTACGTCACATTGTTGATGATCATGCGGTTTTGATGTGTAAACGGCAGATGTATCATGTGCCGATCATTTAGCTTTTATTTGAAAAGTACATGATGGGTAGATACTTTCTATAATCTAAACATTTATGCATAATAGATATACACATAATTAATCGTTCTGTTCAACTTTTACAAATGTTGCTGATCTTAGTAAAATTCAACAGATTACCTTCATTTTCACACACATAGAAAGTTGTTTTACGTAGCATTTTGTAAAGGTATAGTTGAGCAGTTTATAGCGCAACAAAATGTCACGTATTTGCATAAATATCTTTGACTGCAGAGCATATGATTTAGTAAATATGATCACATTCCAGAAGAAAAACAACCAAGCTTTTACTGCATAAAGCATCATGTGTGCATTGAAAATAATTCATGCATAGAAAATTAGTATCTTTTAGAATTTTTTCTAAAAAAGAGATCAATTCAACATTTTTTCGGGATCATTTACATTCTTATCGAAAAAGAACTGTTTACTTTAACACGATCTAAACACTCCTTTACATTGTCGTGATAATAACAGCTGTTGTTATTATCGCGACAATTTTAAAATTTGCACCGATCAACAAATTCAATGACTCCTTTGTGTTCAGTTTTTTGTTTTTTTTCTGTAGCTATGTATCTGTATAGAGAAAAATGTCCACTTCAAAATGAGGCGTTGTGAATAGTGGCGTAGCTAGAATTTTGTTTAGTGGGTGGGCGTTGCCCAAAATTTTTCAAAATGGTAGACATTAGCGCAGAGTAGTGTGAATTATAAAACTTTTAGTGGGTGGGTAAAACCAATCAGTGGGTGGGCTGAGCCCGCCCCAGCCCATCCAATGGCTATGCCACTAGTTGTGAAGATCAGTATAACAATGTATCGTCAAGTTATAACAGATTTACTACACTTTTCAAAAACTTCTTAACTAATTAAAACGGTTATACCTTTTTTAACCCTTTTCCTGCCAGCTACAAAACCACCAGAGCTGTAAAAAATTCGTTTGTAGTATATTCGGTATACCTTGGTCACTGATATAACAAAAGTGTCTTTTTCGAATCATATAGTTTTCTAATGGCCTGATGTTGCCACTTGGCAATATCGAGCCACAATGGGATAAAAATTTTGAAAAACTCGTAAACTAATTTTGCGTTTTGTAAAATTTTGTAAAATAAGCAACTTCTTCTTCACTACATCCGTTTGGCACAATCGGATGTTTGTTAGATACTTTTCTAGACGTGATCATTAATAGCCTTAATTATACAAGAGACTTGTACTTTATCGAAAATAAGGTATCTGTATTACCAGCGAGCGAGATGAAATATTCAAATACTAACAAAGGAAATATGAATACACTTGTCAATGAAATATCCAAAAGACAATAGAAAACTAAATAGACGGAAAAAAATACTTACGTAAAAGGAGAACTGCAATGCTAAAACATCTAAAATAATAAAAACAGCTTAGTCTCGACTCGTCCCTAATTCACTCTCACTTTTGATGTGTCCTCTGATATTGATATGATGAAAAATGACCTATGTCAATCATGCGTACAATATATGACTTATAGATCACGTGTCGAATACATGTATTGTAACATTACTTTATAAGAAATCACGTCTGGTAGCGGCAGACAGAAAATGAATTTTACAAAATTTTTGTCTGTTTGTGGCTGGATGATGTCGAACGGCAACAAGTGCACTTTTTACTGTTGCGAAGCGTTGAATATGTTAGGTTAGTGGTGCTATATATAGCAGTTCTAGTAAGCAAAATTAGTCACTAGTTACTCTCAACATTAAATCTTCTAGCAGGGAAGAAACAAGTTTTTATGATTAGAACACTCTTCAAGGACTCTACGTGTGGATCTAATTACTCGCTTGTAAAACGAATATTTTTTTTTCTCGGATACATGCATACGCACCACGATGTATAAAAATAATTATTCAGTTTTAAAAAAAGATAAATACTTCCACAATCAGTCAATCCGCACAAAATACTGACTCAATATTGTCAAATGATAACATCTGGCTGGAAAGGGTTAATCAGCAGTATGAAGTATTTTTAAGTTGTTTTCTCTATGCTGAATCGTAAACGATAATCTTTTTTGCTCAAACGAGAACTGTATCAAATATTGAGAACGTATTTTTAGACTCTGTTTTTTCAACAATCTATGTTTTCTGAAACCGTTTTGGGTGGTTTTCATGGTTTTTAACTTTAAAACACACTACAAAATACAAAAGGAAAAAAGTAGGAAATTCACTTGCTACGTTTGCTGACGATAAGTGTTTAATTTGATTTAAAATTATCTTGACATTTCTAACTCGTAACGAGAGTTTTTGCTCCTTATTTTCTCGAATTTCGAGAAATGGTTATACGTAGAGTCTAAAATTATTTTGCAAGCATACCTTAGAATCAGATGAAAATGATAAAGAATCTCTTAAATCTTACAAAATCATCATTAAACGTCATGAGTGTACAGAAGAGCAGGCAGATATAATATATCTTTGTTCTGAATAATAAAAATAAAATATACAGAGAAAAATGACGTCCTTTATTGGCTAATTCTCTGTCTTCTCTAAGTGTCTAACTTCGTTCAATATCTTGATCAAATGCTGTAATATTATCTTTTTCAATCAATTTATCCATTTCAGTAATTTTTTATACAACAAATCATGATGTGATTTAATTACGTGAGGTTCTTCTTTTGTCGTCATTAATGATGGTAATTCAACGTTAGAACAAGAATTTGCTCGTAAATATTTTGATTGAAGACTATTAGTGGAGTACGATGTACGATGATGAAGTGCTATTTTTCGTTTGGGAATTTTATGCTTTTTTAATGGCAATTCGACATCGTTTAATGTGTCAGCTTCATGCTCCGTTGCTTGATCATCAATTGTGGAATATGACGTTGTTGCTGTTGCCGTAGAATTGGCTGTGGCGATGAAAGAAGAAGATTGGGTGGATGAACATAATGTAGTTGATGCAGAGACATCAGAATTTTCAGTTTGATGGAAACGGTTCGTTATCTCTGCATCTACAAGAATAGCATATATGTTTGTATTTTTGTCATCGTAAACATGCAAAACTCTTCACCTATTGTACGATGTGTTCTGTCCCCTAATGTTGTCAACTTTGCTTCTTTTCTATGCTGTGATTTATCATTAACTATTGTACAACTGGATAATTTCTTGACTGGAAAACGGTCTTTTACCAATTTCATTGCGCCTGATTTACAATTTGCTTTTTGTACAAGTAATTGACAATGATTGATATAATCTGTTTTCAGGTTTGCATTTGACTTATTTACTCTATTTTTGATACGTATTAGTTTTTGTACTAATATCAAATTTTCATAGCATATTTGTCTATCACGATCCGATCGTCGGTTAATTTTGATACGTTCAGCTGACTTTATACATTCATTAAAATAAGGTTTAAACTGTGTTTCTAATTGATCATTAACTAATGGTGTTGTCTCTTTTAATATTGTAGCCGGTTGCTCTAATGTTAAATAGTCGAATGATGGGAGTTCTACCGCAGCAATAGCAGCATTTGTACTAAAATGACGATTATTTGAGTTTATTGAAATAACAGATTTTTTTTCTAATATCAATCGATCAAGAAGCTGTTCGGCAACATGTGTTCGAGTATTATATTTCGTACGAAGATAACGTCCAAACTGTTCATAGTTTTTACCATGTTTGTACATTAACTCTTGCTCTTTTCTCGCAAATCCATACCAATAGGAATATTGAATTAAAGATTTCTCCATTACTTTGGATGCATAACAAACAAAATCTTCAAATGTTCTTAAAGGTTAACTAAAGTTTGCGCCAATGATTTTTGGTCATACTTCGATAGAACTCTTTGTTCAAATCTGTTGTTGCCGGGAAAGCATTTGAGCACGAATATTGTTGTTTTTCTCGATGTGACGGTTGTAGCATTCCATTTCATCCAAATTATTGCCACATAAGAAAAAAGTAATTGGATAAATATTACTATCACTCTTGTATAGCACGTAACCAGCGGTTCAGCATAATCGAAGACAAGATTTATGAAGAGAAAAATAATTTACTAGATATGTGATTAACCATTCCTCAGGTACCGTAGACGTTGCTTGTGCAGTGATATCTCAGGCATTAGATATCATGTTCAGTGATCACTTCTCACGGAGAGCAGTCCAGAAATTGCTTGAGACCGTAAACGTTTCTCAGAAATCCTTCAGTGTGCCTAGTATCCACTCTGCTAAATTCACTATGCTCGATTACTCATACTATGGCACTTTCATTGTTCTAAGTTATATTTTCTTGCCAGTTCCTCAAAAGATGTTAATCGCACCATTCACCAACTAAGCATACTAAAGAAAGTATGCTTAGCTCATTTTTATCTCAACATGCTGTTCATTTTCATCTACTTTTCTCTGAATCACATATAAGAATTCGTTCCGTCATTGAGTAATGTCTGTGAAGTATGTAATCACGGGCTTTTCAACGTGGCACTTTACTTCAAATTTCACGGAGCAGACAGACAGCTGCCGCATTGAAAAGCCCGTGATTACGTACTTCACGGACCTTCCCATGCAAAACCGCCCAAATTTTTTGGGTCATTTATCTAGATTCAGATGCACGTGCATCTAGACGTACGCGGAGCTGAATTTAGATAAATACCCTAAAAAATTGAGTCATTTTTGCATGGAATATTACTCAAGGATAGAGATGCGGCAATCGGTAATTTACCGTCGATAACGGTAAGATGAATTTATCGAAATACGAGATTACCATGGTAGCGATGAAAAAGTTTTCACCGATGGTCCGGTAAATATGTTTACCAACTTTTTCTTCGGTAAAGTTTCTTTTACCGAACTTATTTCTGATATTCAGTTTTTATTTCTTTATTCCCTTCTAATTCGATCATTGTTAATTGCGAGCTGATCTAATGCAAAACAACAAGTTAAAAACGTCCTTAGTCAATGATGGAACGAACTTTTGTATGCGATTCAGAGAAATGTAGATGAAAAAACCACGGACTTTTCTTTTTTCAAATTTACAGTGTAGTACGCTGAGTGTACTGTAACAATTTTTGCATTTTTAGCGAACGATTCATAAAATACCTATGATCATTTTTCCGTGTTTTGCGGACAGATAGACAGAAAACTCATTTGCAACACCCTACTTAGTGAAATTTCTTGTACCCAAAATTTTGAAAAAAACACAAAGAACAAAGAAGTCAAGATCTTGGTTACAAGAAGTTCCACTAGGGTAGCCTAAAGCCAAGGGAATAAACGCTTTCAAGAAATGAATGCTGAAATGAGTGTACGATTTGCGGAAAAGTTATATGAAACATTCAGTTGTAATGAATTTAAAGTTTATAGAGAACGAGAAAATCAAAACAGCTGAATGAACCAGTATGATATAATAGCCCACAATCTTAGCCAAAGTATAAAATCTTTTTCACAATTGTTCTAATTGTAGTTTTGTTCTTCAGCTACATTGATGCGGTAGATAGAGGCTGATTCGACGTTAACTTTTGTATTGAAATAGATCCATAGTGCATCAATCGTGTAGAACCTATTCAACCATTAGGTAAAAGACGTTCAGAGAAAGTTAGCATATCTTTTCATTTGTAAACATGCTGTTTTTCTTCATATTGTAGATATTTTTGTATATTGCGTTGAGAAATAAATAATCTTAAAGATCAAAATCTGATCACAATTTGGTGATCAATATTCATACCCTCTGAATTTTAATACAGAGTCTATTAGGCTATATTAAAATTTAAAGTTAACCTAGCATAGGCTAGTTTAAAATCTCTCTGAATTTTAATATGGTCTGTCACCAGGGTTGCTTACTTAAAGAAAAAAATAAAGGAGGACAAATTTAGGAAATGGCAGACTTGTTTCCTTCAGACTCTGAAGGAAACAAGGCTGCCATTTCCCTAAATTTGTACTGTGTTTTGTCATACAACGCCATTAAGAAATTACAGGCGCATGAATTTTTCCTACGAGTATTACTATCTCAAAACGTAAGATTTAACAGAATACAGAAAATTTGTATTGATTCGAAGATTTGCAATTTTGCTTATAATTCACTCATTTTTCGATCAAATTAAATAGTTTTTTCGCTGTCAGACTTGCAAGACTCTCTGCTACTCAGAAGTGTAAAAAATCCAAGACTTTCATGTTAGAGCCCTGCAAAGAACTCAATAAAAGCCAACGGTGTGAATGTGCACGTTATCCCATGTCAACTTTTACGCTGAACTCATGCCAAAACTACGCCAAGACCGCGATGTCGTGTCTAGTCTTGTCAAAACTAGTGGCATCGTGGCTCGATCCCGTGGAATCCTGAACGAACTCTTAGAATCGCGCCATGATCTCAGCCCAATCGCTATTCTTATAGCGATTCTAGAGCGCAAGAGTTATTTTGCGGCACGAGTCAGGGAAGTCCCGAAAATATTTGTATTATTGGAGAAATTTCGGTTTACAGCGACGTTAATGGATCGTTTCTAGGCTGTTGTGTTGTTGCATCATTTCGATCTGGTTTCATAATTTATCTAGAGTCTCTCGATCCAGGTTAACTGCCGACATGGCCAATGAACGATCTAGGAAATCTGGATCAAGGTTCATGTTCGTCACCGTGCTTCGGTCATCAATCTGCCCAGCTCAAGTAGGACGCTCCGTCAGCGAATGGTTAACGGCCAGTTAATAATCAATCAGAAAACAGCACGTTAACGGTGGAAAAATGTTCTAAAAACGGTCCTTTAACGTCATTATAAACCGACCGTTTTGACAACCTTAATTAACGATCCAAAAACAGACCGTTAACGATCCGTTTTCGACGACCTGGGTGGATATCTCGATCCGGAAAAACTCTTATCATGAGTCATGTCTAATAATTTTTGAAAAAATACGATTCTAGAATCATCGCGATGTGACAGCACGAGTTTCATAGTGATCACGGACACGACAACGGGATCACGCCATAAGTCTAGTGTGAAAGTTGTCATAGAGTTTGAATAAGTAGATGTTTCCAGATTCTGCTAGATATATGGTACAAATTTTGTCTACATTCTGCATACAGATTTCGCACAGAATTTTGCACACACGTTGTATTTGGGTGACTGGGTTCAAAATGAATAAAACAAACTGAAGCTATTCAAAAACTTGATCCTTTCTACTATTTTTTTAAACTGTTTGTAGAAATATCTGACACTTCAGAAACTGTTCTAAGTAACAAATATTCTTCCAAATTATTTTTTTTGGTCTTTCACAAACTGTCAGGAGCCACTTTCTACGTTTTTTCATCACTCACTAGTAGCGGTAAACATCCTACGGTCATTGCCATTAACATAACGGCTTCGATCAACGCGTCTTTGATTCAGTGATTTTTTAGCCAATCACAGACGTTTTTGTGACACTAATCCTATAGAGTAATTTATTCCATCAAATACAAATAAACAAATAAATAAAAGGATTAAAGTTTGAATTATCACATATGCCTATCGTAGGCCGAAACGATGAGACTTTTGTTCAATGCTTTAGAATTCAACTCTACCGCAGCAGACTGGCGAATACCGGCTGGAAAAGAGATAGCGTCTAACGAGTCGATGATTTTTTTTCTTTTGTAAGTGATTTTATTTATTATTATTTAAAAACCACATGTTCCTAGATCTAAGTAACAATGCAGCTTCGATGGGGAATTATCGGTACTGGTCGAATATGTCAAGATTTTTGTACTGCCCTATCAACATGTGATCCGAATGAACATTCTGTTGTTGCTGTTGGTTCTCGCAAACAAGAACAAGCTGATAAGTTTGCAACAGAGTTCAAGATTCCACAATCATATGGTTCCTATACGGCGTGTATGTCAGATGCGAATGTTGATATTGTATATATTGGCACAATTGAACAACTTCATCGTGATCTATGTTTAACAGCATTTCAAGCCAATAAACATGTATTATGCGAAAAACCATTAGGAATGAATAGTGCAGAAGTCGAAGAAATATTAAGTACCGCTAAAAAGAGTAAGGTATTTTTCATGGAAGCAATATGGTCAAGATTTGTTCCGATTTACGATGATTTACGCGAAGCATTAAAAGAAATTGGAACTGTAAGTAGACCGGACAACCGATTAAAGACTGATGGAGGCTAAATTTTCGGAGAAAAAGAAACCGTCTTCGGACAAATAACTATCTTTTGTAAAAAAAACTCAGCAAGTTTTGGATGTAAAACTGTTTCACTTAGCGACAGCTCATCGACTGTCATATGCAAGTATAAGTATTAAGTTGAACGCTAGAAAATTTTCATTATCTGCCCTACCTAGCATAACATGCGTCATCTCTTCTGCTGAATAAGTCTGCCTTACTGTTCTTCTCTTGCTATTATCTGTAGGTTACATTAGTTGATTGTACAATATGCGTGCCTGATCTTGCCAAAAACTGTTACAGTTTGATTATGGCATCTGGTATTTATCCCATACAAGTAGCATTACTTGCATTTAATCACGAAGAACCAGAGAAAATAATTGCTAGTGGTCATACAAAAAAAAACATAGATGATGAAATTAGTGATTCAATGTCAACAATTACTTTATTGTACAAGAAAAACCGTATGGCAGTTTTGACAAACGTGGGTGAAGATATTGAAGCTGTTGGCTCTTTGAAAGTCTATGGTACAAAAGGTAAAAGCATTGTACGACAGATTGTAAATACTTTACATCAATCTCTGTTGATTTTTTTCTCCTTAGGTGTTATTAGTATACCAAAATGCATTTGGTGTCCAACTGAGTTAAATATGTCTGGTGCAAATACTATAGTTAAACCATTGCCTGCATTGGAAAAAGCAACCAATTTTATGAATAGTGTAGGATTACGCTATGAAGCAATTGCAGTGCGGGAAGCAATTTTATGTGGTAAAACTGAACATTCCTATATGAAGTATGAGCATTCATTATTAATTAGTAAAATTATGGATGAAACAAGACGGCAAATTATTGCGTTACATTCCAAATGAAGAACATGTATTTAGTTATTTATGCTCTCTCTTCAGTGCTTATCCTTGTGCAATGATTTTATACTTTTTTTGTTTTATAGATATCTATTAAGCCAGTGATTTCCGTTCTCTCGCCACTATACCGTTGTTTGCTCAAATTATAGTTTATCACAATATATGGATAGTTATATCGCTTTTAGATTATATTTTGATATGATGCTTTTCTTAATCGATGAAAATTTTTGTAATCTATTTTTATTATCTGAAAAAGATGATATATGAGCCTTGGTTATTGTGTTTGATTTCCTCCCGTATCTATGTTGAACAGATGTCCCTTTGTTCTGTTACTTTTGGCTTATAATTTTACTAGCTCTTTGTTTTTTTTCTCATTTAAAAAGCTCTGTTGTTTTCTAATTTTCAGATGATAGGATTACCCGATCTTTTCCCAAAAGCTCCGCCTAGAAAGACGACGAACGGAGTTAATCCCAGAAGTGGACTTTCAATTATTCGTGATACACTTCTGGCAAAAGGTTAGTGACTATCGTGGAAAAATGAAAAAATGTTTTGATTATCCATTCTTTTTTCAGAACATAACGACTGGGGGCACTGTTTACCTGTGACATGTAAAACAATTTTTGAGAACATCGATAAATTAGAAAAGTTTGATCTAATCATTACACCTGGTAGTGAGAGTATGTGGCATAGAGGCCGATTTGTATTCACTGTCGAAGTACCAATAACATATAATATGATGGTAAGTTTTTCGTTCTTTCTTATAATCGTATAGATCTGAAAATGTGGTTTTTACAGCCGCCAAAAGTAACGTGTCGAACAAAAATTTGGCATCCAAATATTAATGAAGACGGTCAGATATGTCTTAGTATATTACGGGAAGCATCTGTTGATGGTAAAGTGGGTAAGTATGAAGTGATTTGTTTAACGAAATTAATTTATATTTCGCTCCCTATTTTTCAGGTTGGTTACCAACAAGAACGTTGAAAGATGTTATATTTGGATTGGATCAATTATTTACTGTAAGTCATCCTCTGTACGAAAGGCGCTTCCAGAAAACTAATTTTATTTGCAGTACTTGCCAAAAGTATGTGTTCCTTCCTAAAAAGATACTTAAAATTAAAGTTCTATAGCTCCCTATATAGCCACGTGCCGATCTTAAGACTTTATCTCTCGACGTGTGGTTGTATCATTCAGGAGATACAGCTTTTACTCTTATGTCCCTTAACTGGATGTATTGCCTTTCTAATTCCTAACTCGATTGAGCAATAATATGCTGACTTGCTGTTTTCAGCAAAGACTTCTCAATATTTGTTGATTAGTCAAAAGGACAGTGACTGATTCCGTAGCTTATTCTTAGATGGACACGGATAGTGTTTTCAATCATAGTAAAGCCCCTTTTCGCCAGTACCAGTAGAACATATCGCGACCGATTGTACTGCGCAAATGTTTTCTTGGAAGTCTCTTACGTCTTATTTTCTGTTTAGGATTTGGTTGATTTTGATGATGCTCTCAATATGGAAGCAGCTAATCAATACAAACAAAATCCAGAAGTATTCAAGCAAAAAGTCGCAAGTTACATTGATAAATATTGTCAAATAGAGCCTATTAAAGTCAAATCCAAGCGATAAGCGTTCTCATTTATTTTCATACATAGTAAAAAATGCATTTTGTCTATTTTTTATCACATTCTGTACTTTTAATCTCTTTTTGTTATTATTATTATTGTATGAAAATTCTTGCATATATGACATTTTCTTTTTTGCTATTGATGGGTTTTTTATTATCTAAATTATTCAAGATTTGTTTTTTATAATGAATCTATTTTGCGCAAAATCCCGATGTTTTTATATTATTAACTTTTTTTCTAAATTTCTCAATGATGATTCTTTGAGAAATAAATAAATCATTCATTACTAGCAGCAAAGAGCCGAGAATAACTACTATTAGAAGACCAATGTTCGTACTTTATATAGTTGTGGTAGACTGTCAATGTATTGCATGATCATATAGGCAACACATAAAAGCTGTATTGTGTTTTTACTATTAGCGTTATTTCTGCAAATCCGTGTAAAGTAGTTTCGCATATGATTACACCATGTATGGATTTGAAGAAAAATAAATACTTTATTATACTGATTTTTGTTGAACAGAAGCATATTTTAAGTGATGTTCGGTCTATGAGTAAAACCAAATTTATTCACGCTATGTATCGCATTATGCTTTTTTTTGTTTGAATCTTCTTTTAAAATAGTTTACTCTCATTCTAAAAAAGACTAAGCATTCGTATAATAGTTATCGTTGCTCAATATCAAAACATCTCTTCCATGATCAATGTTACAATCGTAAAATAACGATTCATTAGAGCAAAATGCTATTATTAACGGCACAAGAGTTCTTTGTCGTTTTTTTTCCTGGCGGTTGCTATGATACTATAATCAAATTTATTATTATATGAGTTTTCTGTTTGTGTATTCATCTCAAAAGTGGTGATATACGAGATGATGGTGCTAGGGCAGATGCGTGCAATCGATGTTCTTCTTTATTCGATGCTAGTTTATGTTCTATGTTGAGCTGTAGGTGTGTTGGTTCCACGAATATTTGATAGTATGTATAATGGTGTTAGTTCTTCCTGTTCTTGTTCTACAAGCTCACATTCATTTTTAACGACAAAGATATGTGGGTTTTTGTGTTACCCGTCGAAATTGTAATGATTATGTAAGTGGCTCTGACCTTGCCCTTCAACTTTTTCTTTGAAACATCTAAACGTCAGAAATATATCCACCTTCATTTTATAAAATTTATCATCATACAAGTTCAAGTCCTCTTCATCTTTTCTATGCAATACAACTATCTTATTCTTCTCCTCACCATCAACATTCGAAATACGTTCATATTTGACCTTTTGCTAAACGTTTTCTTATGAGATTGTCGTATCTGTTTTCTACAGTAAATCATTATGAAAACCCTCTACAACTAGCATCTCATCAACAGAAAAGTAAAGTTCATCTAGAGTCACAGAAAAGTGCTTTTTCGTATTCGGCACACTCGATAACTCAGTAGATTTTTTATTTTTGGCGAGGGGTACTGCCAAAAGTTTAGGAAAATTTTGAAACTAATGTTATTCTACCATAGAAATTTGTTTTTCTCATATTGTTTGAAAATTTTTCTTAAACTTTTGGCAGCACCCCTCGCCAAAAATAAAAAATCTACTGAGTTATCGAGTGTGCCGAATACGAAAAAGCACTTTTTCGCAACTCTAAATGTACTTTATTTTCTTCTTCACGTTGACATGTGATCTATTCTTTGTCTCTTTGATCTTTAAGAGAATATTATCTAAATATATTATTTCTATAGTTAGTTGTCAATTGTTTAGTTTATTATTTATATATTAAAGACAAGAAAATAACATACATGCCTTTTGTTGTTTATTTTCTTTTTGTTTTTCATGTTGTTTTGCCTTTGTTCTTCCCTTTAGTTCTTACTAATTATGCTTTCCTTTTTATATATACCTGTCGTAATGTTACGGTGGGGTGATAACCTTTTCAGGGGTTATCGTTTTACATGTCAAAAACCTTTTATGATGAGATTTTAAAATAAACTAATGTCATTTATAGTATGGTATTCGTTTCGCTGTATTTTATATTTAATTATCCGAACAGTTACGTCAACTATTTTAGAATTGACCTTCAATCAAGCTTTTAGAAATAGTGATTTAATATGAAATAATATAATAAACGTAGACTAGATAGAGAGAGAGAATAGAGCACAACAAAGCGTATTGCGAAAAGGGTGAGTTAGAGTACGCCGCAATCCAGAGGTCGCTATAAATTATGCTAAGTATTTATGCAGAAATGTACATTATGTCTCTTACAAAAGATTATTATTTGGAATATCATCATTTTTCCCAGAGGTGCAGTTATTCAGAAGTCTAAATCAAGTGGTGTGGCACGACGTAATACCTAATGAATGCCACTACCATTTTTTTTATATTCTTACTTTTTTTTCGACACTACGCGTCACCGCTGAAATAAGGTTTTCTATTAAGCTGGTCATACATTTTCAAGAGGAAAAAGAATCTTGTTTACCATTTAGACGTTCTCTCATACATAATTCTAAAAAAATACTTTTTAAAGCAGAAATATTATTGTCGCTGTAGTAGAAATTTACTGCTGATCAGAATACTTCGTTTCTATTAAAAGTTGGAATTTTTCTTGGTAAATACAAGGTAGCAACGCATATCATCATTTTATATTTATTTTGATTCTAGTTATCAATATGAAATATAAAACTGGCAAATGTCTGTCTTCTTCATATCTTTTCACTGGATATTTCATCTCCTTAAGTGTCCTATTTTTCGTGTAACAGTAAGATTCATAATTACTCTTTGAGCATTCAAGAGGTAGCCTATAAAGAAGCCAGAGAGAGAAGAAAACCAGGCAAGGTTGAAAAAGTAAAACTTAAAAGAAAAAAAAGTCTACAGACAAGTTCTATGTGCAAAGAATCGGAGCTATGATTTATTTGATCAGTTTTGTTTTAGATCTCATTTGTATGTTCTGTTTTTGTACAAATAATGCGTAATATCATCCGACAATCGACTAGTGGTTATGAAATCGTGCTGAAGAAGATCGTCTGTATGTGAAAGAATTCGTTGATAAATTTGTTTTTCATTTGTCTTATTGTGTACAACTGGTGCGATGTGTCATATTGGCTGTGATAATTCTTCTTCTCCAATCATCAGCACCGTACCAAAATATTAATTGCTCATTGTACACGTTTATATAAACATTGTGTTTTGAAAGTTTTCGCCGTCTGTAGTGTGCGGGAAAAGTCATATGAGAGTGGGAATGAGGATATCAGTT
The DNA here is from genome assembly GCA_905250885.1 of Didymodactylos carnosus. NCBI lineage: Eukaryota > Metazoa > Rotifera > Eurotatoria > Philodinida > Philodinidae > Didymodactylos > Didymodactylos carnosus. The sequence goes on along the minus strand of CAJNOQ010000423.1, from coordinate 25,102 downwards.
TTGAATCGTTATGTTTAGATTTCAATGTCGAATAGGTATTTGATGAAAATAATCATAATCAAATATTTCAATTGATTACAAATCTTTTATATACAATGTATAGAACAAATTATTTATTTCAATGATAGTTAACAACAAATAGGCAACATTATGCCTAGCATTAACAAATCATATAAAAAAAATCGATTTTATAGCTTTTATTCTTTCTACTATAGGTAATATTAAAATTCAATAATTTAAGTGCGCATTAGCCATGAAGACTAGATGTCATAGTACTCATTGCTTTATGCGAGTGAGGATATAGAGCTGATGAGATTTATTGAATGATAAGATTGATTATTTTATTTGATCCTTTTATTAATACATGTATATAGTATACACTCGTTAAAATGATTACAATTACTTGAATAGCAATCATCATAAGTTTTCTTACGGCTACTTTTTTCGCCAATATTTTCGTTTCTTTGATCAAAACAACTTTTTTTCATATTTTCAATGCTTTTCGGAATTTAGTAGGCATACTAGAATTTTCGATAAATTCATTTTTTTTAATGTCCTTTCATTTAGATGCATATGCTACGATATATGATAACTAATTTTAGCAAATTAAAATGACTCTTCTCCGATTAAAAACTTTTATCTTTGATGTTGTTTATATCCATTTTGAATTGTGGTCCTGTGAAAATCACTGATCAAGACTATATTTCAATAAATATTACACTTTTAAGAATCGATGTTTTTCTTTAAAAGTTTAAATAATCTTTTTGAATATTATCAGTCTTCTGTGTGATAGACTGTATTTTAGAATTAATTAACAATTTTTATATATGTTTGATTACTTAATAATATTTCGGTTATTCTGATGAAAATTTACTTAATTGTTATTTTTGAAATTCGAATTGGCAGATTAGTGATTGACATTCTTTCGTTGTGAACGGAGGCGATCTTTATAGTTTTGTACATTACACACTTGAATCTAATTAAAGAAATTTAAATAGCACATTTGAATTCGTTTATAGCTCTACTACTGAGATAATGTTGATTACGATTAGTGTGTTTCCCCCATTATTAACGCATTCAGTAGCAAAAAAAGTAATGAATATAAGAATGGAATTGTTGATAAGAAAAAAAGAAATATTAATTGTTTTCCGAATTTTCTTGTGCAGAGATATAGTATGCCAGAATTTTTTGTGCTAAACGTATTATATGACTAAAGCTTTTGCTTATTCACACTATATTTTATTAAAGTTTACAGAAAAAACGATATACTGTGTGTAAAACGCAAGCAGTATCTTTTATTAATTGTGGATTGTGGAAAAATTCAGTTTTAATTAGTCAACAGACGGATATTATTTTCGCCAAAAGAAATCTACTGAAAATGATACTGTAATCTATTTTGGGGTATGATATTGTTTGCTCAGAAAATCTTTATTCTGCGATGCACTAGCATGTGAGTGCTTTATTCTGTTAAAGGTTGGCGCTGTCTGTTCAATAATAAAAAATCCACAAAAGAATTATTAAAACAATCATTTAAATCAAAAAATAATTTTTTTCTCAGTTGATAAAAATCGAACTTATCCTAGTTTTATAATATTGTTTGTTACTGTCATAGATTTTGTAATCAATAATGACATCTTATTAACCACATTTGACAAGTACCATCTTTTAACAGTGCAAAACGAAATACAAAATAGAACTGAAAATTGCAGAAAGACTTTGAACTAGTTAACTTTGATTTTCAAGCTTCTAACGAGTAAAATGTTATGTACAGATTTATTAATTATCTTTATTGTTCTATCCATTATCGTATATAATTTCCCATATTCATATAATTCTATTTTAATTTTTTTTTTGTTTTCAGAAAAAAATTACATTTTGCATCATGATCTATTACTAACATCAGAGTACTAGCGGCAGTACAGTGTTAATAGTTGGTTCTTTTTCCATTTAACATCAAAAACTATGTCGACAAATTCTTCATTTATTATTCGTCTACAGAATTTACCAAATGAAGCTAAAGCTCAAGATATTCGAAAATTTTTTGCCGGTTTATCAATTCCTGATGGTGGTGTTCATGTGGTATGATGTTTCTAAATCTAGAAGATCTGTTAAATTCATTTTTTTCATTTTCTTGCTCTAGGTTGGCGGAGAAAAGGGTGACGCATTTATTGCATTCAATACGGATGATGATGCTCGGCAAGCAATGATGAAAGAGGGTTCTATATTGAATAATCCAATCAAACTTTTTTTAAGTAGTCGTTCAGAAATGTCAGAAATAGTAGCAAAAGCAAGAACACAGCCTACAGGATTGACCAAAAAACCGTCAGAAAGTACAACAGTAACAACAACAAGTGCAACATCCAACTTTCATTCGTCGTAAGTTGTTTGTTCATTATGCGATCATTTATTTGGGCTACAGTATGTGAGTAGTCTTCGCATGATCTTTATTTTTCGCTTATCTTTCTATGTACTAAATAAAATAAAAACTTTTGTTCAGGTATTATCCAAATTTTTCAAATGCAAATTCGACACCCATAACTACCACAACGACAACTGCTACAAGTGAAATGACCAAAAATACAGCTCAACCGCCATCTTCGAATAATTTAGCCAATGAACTTGCAGCTATTCTCAATGCATTACAATCACAACAAACTCCACCTCTCTTAGATACAAGCACAATAAAATCACCCAATACATTTGCACACCCACAACAAGGCACAGTATCACCGTCATTTAACCAGAATCCAGTACAAAGCGGCGTCGGTAGTGGTAATCAAACCGGGCAAGTTCCAAATATCCAAGCATTATTACAACTTCTCACAGAAAAAAACATACCAGGATTTCAACAACAGCAACCAACATTTCAAATGCCGTTTCATCCACCATTTAATAATCAGGTGCCACCTGTTCAACGATTTGGACAATCGATGCCTCAACCACAGCAATCGAACGGAGGATGGATTGCTCAATCACCCGTTATAACAAATACTTTTAATCATCATCAAAACGTTCCATCACTCTATCAACATCCTCTTCAAACACAACAGCAACTGATGTCTCATCAACGATCTCTCCCCTTGATTCAAGATGATAATTCTAATCGGCAAGGAGTGATAAATAGTCATAGTTCAGAATCGACAACATCTACAACAACGGGTTCTAGTTCATCATCGTCTCTTTACGGTCCATCATCGTCAACAACAAAACAACAACAATCATTAGCCGATGAACCGTACATTAAAATAAAAAATATTCCCGTAACATTTACCTATTCTGATATAAAAATGTTTTTTAATAAATATAAATTAAACTTAAGTGATATTAAAATTATCAACGATCACAACGGTCAACGAACAGGTGAAATTGTGTTACGTTTACATTCGAACAATGACGTTAGTGAACTATTGAATTTAAACGGTCGAATACAGTGTATGAACAATTATTTAGATATTAGAAAGATTGATGAATATACATTTGCTAGTTCAATTGATTCGTTTATACCTACAGCACTATCAAAAAAAAAAGCGTTAATACCCACGAATTGTGTTAAGGTTTTACAGTTACCACCAAAATGGGATAAAAGAGATATAAAACGATATTTTAATGGTTGTAATTTGACACGAGATCGAAACGGTGGTATATTTTTTGAATTAGATAATAATGAAATGAATCGTGGTCCAACATACATTGAATTTGAACATGAAATTGATGTTGAAAAAGCAATGTTTTATAACGGTGAAATTGTTGGTAAGACCTATCTCAATTAAACGGGGATAAACAGAAGCAATGAAATCCTATTTGCTTTCACTGAAAGTACTAGAACAAAGCGGCTATTAGGAAGACTTCAAAGTTAAAGAGCAGCATGTTCACCAGAGTTAACTTTTTTAGAATTTTTCTTAGTTGTTGGTTAGAAGAGTGTGCAATCATCTTTTTCTGATTGCAGCTTAGACATAGACACATGAAGATCATCTTTTATCTGTTTTAGAAAATTCAAAAATAGAAGTTTGTCGTATGACAAAATCAGAAATGGACAACGAAATAAGTAATTCAAAGCGACGAGACCGTCGACGACCACCATTACTAACTCATGATGGAGAACCGAATCGTTCATCTCCTTTAGTTTTAAACCCACCTGCTCATCGTTCAAATGAAACACGCTATACTCGTCCTGATAATCATTATTCAAATAATTCGAACAATTCCCAACAACAACAAATTGATCATTCTTCTCCACATCATCAACAGAACAGTTATCAAACGTTTTTATTTCATCAACAACAGTATCCATCACCCATCACATGTTTGCGTTTAAGAAATATTCCTTACACAACAACCGAAAATCAAATACGTGATTATTTCCAAAGTATCAATGTTAATATTGAAAGCTGTAAACTTCTAAATGATAAATTTGGACGACAGGCTGGTGAAGCATTTGTACGTTTTCATGATACGCAATCATGTCAACAAGCATACGAAAAAAAACAACGACAGATATTCTATGGACGTTGTCTTGATATTCGACCGTTAGCATTAACAGAGTTCAATCAAAATCCTTCACCATTGCCAATGAATGAGGGTAGAGATGCAACACCACGTTCCTCAAACGATTTGCAACAACAACAACAACAAAAACGATCATATTATGAAGAACGTAAAAGAACGTATGATGATAAACAGAAGCGGCTTCGTTTTAATAATGGCTACCATTCTCAAGATGATCAACGTCATACCTCATCTCCCATTCAAAATTTGGATGATTTAAATTCAACAACAGATTATCAACAACGAGCAACGTCAATTCGTCATAATAATACATCGTCTGATCCTAATAATTTATCGAATTTACCACCATTACCTGAACATATGGAAGTTTATCGTGGACGTATATTATATTTATCAAATGTTGCTTATCGTGCAACACGAGAAGAAATATTAGATTTATTAAAACCATTTAATCCAATTGAAGAAACATTAAAAATTCGATGCGATAGTAGTGGAAAACCAACAGGTTTTGCAGTGGTAGCTTGTGCTGAACCGCATGATGCACAAAATGCTGTATCAAATTTAAACAATCAAACATTCATCTTTCGAAAAATTTATTTAGCACAAAAATAGAATAAACAATATTGAAGAATTATAGCTGTATTTGGTGCACTCAAATGATAATAAATGTTGAACACATTTTTTTTCAGCCTCTATCGCTTAACAGAGAAAACTAATGTGAGCAATAATCAACATTATACGTTTTAAAAAGTTCTGTACATTGACGATTCCGGGTGATGTATTCCCTAAAAACAATGTGTCTTTGCCTTTTTCAATTTATATTTACTACTTTTTCTTTTTGTTGACTTTTTTGTTCGTTTTTGTGTGAGTTAACTAACTGAATATGAAAGTGCTTGTGCGTTTCAGTACCTGTTCAATACGTATCTATCTATCTATCAATATATATATATATATATATATAGAATTTGAACAGACTACTTCTATTTTGTTCGAGAGAAAATTAACTTTTTATATGGTTGAAGTTGACCGCGTGTATTGGGTTTTGTGCATCTTTTCTTTTTTTTGTTGTGGTTCTCGAGCAAGTTAAAAACAGTTTAAAATCCTTTAAACGACGCGTTTTAGTTGACGATATACACTGGAATCTTTTCTTCTTATGAAAGAAAAAATTGAACAGTAGACTCATCTGTACTTTATCCTCGTTTCGAAAGAAAGAAAGTGATGTTTAGCAATAATCCGTCCAATTATTTAGTGTCTTTCAGAAAAAAACAAATGATCTCTCGTCTCTCTCTCTCTCGACATGCGTAACGGGCACTTGTCGTTTGGAACAGTTTTGTTTTGTTTACTTTCTCTCAGGCTAGTTGTTTTTTTTGTTGAAACCTGTGAGATTTACACACATTCCAAGATATTGTTGTGGGGTGCTTGCTGAGTTTGTTGTGTGCTACATTTTTTTTCCGACGACTAAAGAAAGATAAGATAAGTTCATGAAACATAGATTTTGATTTTTCTGTTTTTCGTTACAATTTGAATATTTCATTTGCTTCTGGTGTTTTCCTTTTGAGTGTATAAGATGTGAGTGTGCAGTTTATTTGTGTTTTTTCTTCACCTTTCTTTCTTTTCCTTCTATATTGTGTTTTGCACATCCATCTTATTTAAAATTAAAATAATAGACTCGATAAACAATAACAGCCGTAGTATGAATGCAAAGGAAAATTTTCTACACCGTTGATTATGCAAAGTATGTTTAGTCATTAAATAAATTTTCAATTTTTGTTCATTGTTATGCAAGCGTAACAATAGACTTTATCTTTATAAAACTAAGAAATTGTATAAAATAAATAAAAAATTTTAACAACAGTGAATTTTAACAAGCAGTAAAAAAAATAACATTTTTGCTAGAAAAAACAAATCACGATTAAACTTGAAAAAAACTGTACAGGTTTGAGATAGAAATAAACATAGTTATAACAGAAAAAAATTGTATTCTAATCAAAACGATTTCAAAAAAAGAGTGAATGCAATTAGTTTTCGAATTGCTCAAAATTTATACGGTAATCATAAGATCTTCATGTTTGTAAGAGGGATTGTCACAGAAAAGACAAATAAAAATAGCAAAACAAATTAATTTTACAACACGTTATGTATAAAAAAAAGCTCAGATACGCAAGTAATTTAAATCACTAGACTTCATATTTTTAATGGTTGCATACTGAATGATAGCTGAATCTTTTTAAAAAGAAAAAAATGAAGAGAAATTATTGTTCATCACAATCAGAGATATCAGAAAAAAATTGATAGACCTGAAGAAAAATGAGTCTCTATATTCTTACTTGTTTGTCATAAGCATTTCTAGTTTAAGTTAAGCTGATATATTCTTAAAACTAGAAACGTCTTACATATAGCGTCAGATCGTTTGGCCACAATTTTGTCTTTTCACGAACATCCATATGAAATGTAAATACACTTTTGCACTTTAAAAAATAAGCATGAAAGGATACCTGAGAAAAATTGACCGGAGTGCAAGTGTTAATGAATATATTAAACTATTTAAGGGTTAAAATCAAACTTCATCGGATATTGCTAATAATTTATCGTGATATTTCGACAAGTTTACCTTAGTTGTATTTTTTTTGTTTATGTTATTCTGTTGTGTATGATGTGATATCGTTTTTGATTTATTCGTATTTATTGTTTTAGAAGCATGTTTTGGTGCAAAAGTAATTCCATCGTTAAAAGGTTCATTCTTCTGTGTTTCTTTCTTGCTTCTAATCTTATTTTTATGATTCGCTACATGATTTTTTGATCTATTATTATTAGTATTTTCTTCATTAGCCGAAGAATTTTCATCTTCCTCTACAGCATCATCATCATCATCATCTATGTTTTTTTCTTCATCGGTTGATCCTTCGTCTGATCTTGGACGAGCATAATTATTCATTTTTGAATTAGCCGGGAGTCTCTTCGATTTATGTTTATTGTCTTGTTCGATAGGTTTGTTTTTCTTCTTTTCACCTCTGACAGTCGCTGGTTTCGTTTCATTATCACTTGTTTCATTATGAACCAAATTTCGATACTCCGTTTTGGTGGAATTCTTTATCGGCTGAGATATTGGTTCGTTCTCATCATCAGAAGATGCATTACTTACAGAATCTTGTCTAACACTTGTTTTGACTTTTTGTGGCGGAGCAACATCAGCATCAGACGACACTGATGATTTTCGTTTTTCTGGTTTATTCTTCGAATTAACGTGATTTTGCTCGATATGTTCATCTTGTTTTTGATTTTGATTTTGTCTTCTCATTGTTCCATCATCCTCATTATCATCTTCATTCAGATCCTCGCCTGACTCGTGTATAGATATGGAGGAGTGTTGTGGATTTAATAAATCTTTGATTGAGTCGTTAACTCCTTTATCTGTACTTGTTAGTACATCGTCGTCATTTACTTCCAATCTTGTAAAACGTTTACAAGTTAAATAATATAATATTTTACTTAAAAATCTCCATGAATTTCGTTCAAATATGTAAAATGCTAAACATTCAAATATAATATTTGATATTCTCAAAATAAAACAAATTTTTAATACGATTGTAAATACGTCTTTCGTTGATTGTATCCTCGTTAGTACACTATTGAACATTGACACAAAATAATATGGAAATGAGAAAAAAATATTTAATAATAAAAATATTGTAACAAGAAATGTTGTTCGATGTTCACCTTTACTAATTAACTCTCTTTTCTGTTTACCTTTACAACACCATGGTGAGAATAAATTGAATCCAACTCCTATTATAATTGGTTTGACAATAAGGATAACAAATAAGATAATGAATCCTGTTTTAAATACTGACGATATTCGACCATCGATTGAACAACGAAAAGTTTTTTTTTTAAAATGTTTAGTAAGATCACCGAGTAATGGTGGCGCCAAATCAGTTATTTTATCTTTAATAAAATTGAAATTCAAATGACTTTTAATAAGAATAAATGCGATCAATAATCCAGCACATATTACCCATATACCGACAAGAACGAGTTGAACAACGTATGATCTTGCAAATATTCTTGAACATGTAAATTGAATATTAAAATGTTTTACTAAACGTTCTAGCGATAAAAATAATAATGAAAATTGCATTATGGGAATTGTTACGTAAACACCTTAAATAAAGATAGTTAAAATTGATTTATGGTATTTTACTACAACTTTTCTAAATTCATAATTTGTGAAAATTTTGATAGTTAAAATGACTTTACATACCATAGTTTGCTATATCACAGATATTTGGTCCTAGTGTAAAATCTTTGTAAGCATTAATCATTGCTAATAGTACAAAAATGAGATAAAATAATTCACAAATAAATATATGTATAAATATCATATTGGTACTTGCACCACTATCCTTCTTTTTTGATTTGTCGTCATCTTTCTTCGTTTTTGATGTTGTAAAAACAATGATAATCGACGGTATAATGCACAAGGAAGCAATCACCCATAAACATATTAATGCTGTCATAAGATAATAATCATTTTCCGTCTTTGGTGAAAATAATGAATCGTAAAAACCAGTTTTATTCGAATGTAAATCAAGTTTTTCATCAACAAATATTTTCGTCTTATTTTTTAGTGCATCTTTGATACCGTGAAATGTTTGTGAGATGTGTGGACGATGAAATCGATGATGATGATGAGACGTATCATTTGAGTCATTGGAAAAATTATGAGGTATGAAGAATGTGATATTATGCTGAGCAGCTTTCTCCTTAACTTTCTCCTTAACTTTCTCTTTAGCTCGACTGAAAGGTGACTTTATACGTTCACGAAGTGATGGTCTATTGCCAGACATTATTCATGGATATGTGGTACTATTTCATTAATCTGACCATAATTCTAAATGAAAGTACAAGTGTGCATTAGTCATACGGATGTAGAAAATCATAGAATGCCTAAAATTCAAAGGAGTCAATTTTTTTGTCAATTCAGTCAGTTAAATATAAAGGATATTCTGATTGACTTTGATTACAGTTTAGAATGAAAACATATATGAAAAGCTTTCTCACTACAGGAATTTATCTCAACCTCTTATTAAACATTTGTGTAAGGGATTTTTTTCTATAACAAGAGGATAACTTCTAAACACTTACAATTTAAAATAATAGTTGAAATCGACAAAGCCGTAGAACGATACTAGATTATTGCACAATGTGAAGAAAGGATTATCATTCTCTTCTCATACTCAATTTTAGAAACGAATTTATTATACGAGACGTAATATGATCTTAAATCAACAAATAAATATTCTATTTTATTTATCTAAAAAAAAGGAAAGGCTATGGAGAAATGAAAATTAAGACAAAATGTAAGACTGAAAGTAAAAGTATTTGATGTATCTAAAGTGAAATACGTAGAAGGCAATCAACTATGGATCAATCTAATGATTATAGTAGAATCTGTTATGTTCAGTGGGGTGAGCCTTGTCAAGTGTTTAATAGATATGCATATATTTATTCACGTCGTATTCATGTCGTATAATAATTTTAAACATTTTTAACAATGTCGGTTTGTTTATTTAGTTTACGCATGTAACGTTCTTTTTTTACGTTATAATTACTCATTACTCATCAATCATTTAACATTATAAATCTCGCCTGTTTAAACGTTATTAAACTGGTGAACAGGACTGTTTTCTTTTTTAATGTCACTCAAAAAATCACTTAACTTTGAATAAGCTAGTTGTAAAGGTGTTTTACATGCTGCTGTGTGTCTTATATTTTAATCTATCAGATCATAAACATTTGTTCCATATTAATAAGACAAGTTTATTGTCTGATATTTCTGAAAAATATATATCGTAAACTTTTCTATTTTGTCTCTCTCCCTTCATCTTTCTCTGTCTGATATGTTATTGATTATTTTTTTTTGTAAGAAAAAGAAAAATATTCGATAAGCGAACGATCTGCCGCAACTACCTCATAAAAGTTTATGAATAAAAAACATCAAGGTTTATATGCCATAAAAAAACAATAGTAAAAAAAATTTACATAAAATAATTATGCATCTGAATTGCACTCAATATCGTAATATGATGTGCCATTGTGTATACTGAATATATGCATGTATGAATCGTCAGCTTTTTAAACTGAATATTACAATAATTATGGACTTATGGGTGTTTGTTTTGTTCACAATACAAAAGAAAAAAAAATGTGAAAAAAATCACATAAAAATAGCGTTTGTAAGTTTTTCAAGTAGGGTCTCTGATTATAATATTTTGTACTTGACTGCTTATCCTTGTGGCGAACTGATCGTGTATAAGAAATCAAATATTCTCTCATTCTATTAACGTACAAAGTTCAACATTGATTTAATCGCCATGGTCATTTTACTTCTCATAAGAAAACAAATCTTTTTACCTTGATTGTATTGCATATATAGTAAAAATGAAGTGAGAGCGGAGAGCAGAAAAAAAAGAAGAGAAGAATAAATTATTGTAAGTATTTTGTACGATCTTTTTGTGATTTATAAAAAATGTGATCTTACACATTTGTTAGAAAATTTAGAAAAAATGAATAACTATGCGTCATATTCTATAAGAAAGAAAAAATATCAATATGTCTGTTCTGTTTTATAACAAGACTTGTAAACATATTTATAACAATAACTATTGCTAGTTCGTAAGAACTAAGATGTATATTAATAAATGTTGAGTAATTTGGTGACAAACGTTGTTGTGAGAAAAATTTTAACTTGAAAGAAAGAAAAGACTAGTTAATGCTGGAATTTTCTTATACTAAACGACTTATTATCATTATATTTTAGAAGTTGTATTAGACACATATCAGCTATAGCCAGAGGGAAAGCAAATGTATCATACGTACAAATACTTATCGTTATAATAAAAAAGAAGAGAAATGATAATAAAAGTTGATCCTTCGATAGGATTTGTATTTACTCATTTCAAATAAAATAAATATAGGCATGAGTAACTCTTAATTAAATTAAAGTAAACAGAAACTATTTAACTAACATTGGTATAAGAATACAAATAGCTCTTCTCTTTTCTTGTTAAATAATACAAAATCCAAGGTATAAAGAAGTGTGATTATTTTAAATGACGAATATAATTGCTTCGTTTATTTATGTGAAAGAAAGTGGTATCAGCTTGTTTTTCATGATTAATATCATATAAGAATCATACTATAATAACGAAGCCAATGTTGTCATTTTTTCTTTAGTGAAATGATAAGTGACACAACCTGACATAAGTATTCATTTTCAATTAATACTGCCAGAAAAACCGACATTCGATGTTGTCAACGTTATATGTACGTACGCAGAAGAAATCTTGTCACTTTAATATTAACATACATCTGATAAACTAAAGTCAATCCTATCTTTTATATGTAATTTTGTTTTAAAAAAAAGAAAAATGGCGAGAGTTTGTCAATAAAGGTTATCACAATAGATAAATTGAACGAAAAGAGACATTTTTTCATTGATATCCGACTACCTATTGCTTTTTCTAATTCTGCAAACAGTATGTTTCTAAATAATACCTAGGAATAGTAAATTATTAAAGTGAATATGCATCGATAATGATATATTTTTAATCAAAATAACAGATTACTTTTCAGATCTGCGTATTAATACATCCAGTATACAATAGAACATTAAAAATAATATGTTTGAAGAAGTGATCTTAGTTTTTAAACCCTTTACATTGTTGTTTTTAACACTCTCATTCCTCTAATAGAGATGTTGAAAGAAATCTACAAATTAATTTTGTGAAAAGTGATGATTAATAAATGAAGACAGAATATCGAAAGAAAAAAAAATGCTGTCATTTTTTCGTTTCTCTATACTATGTAACTACTATTTATGGTGATTATATTAAACATATGTACTATTGACTATGAAACTCACTCATATGGCTTTCGAATAGGATAAATGTGATATAATAAATAGTCTCTATACACAGACGCAAAATAACAAATGTCGTCAGTAAATGCAAAATCGATTCTAATTATCTATGCTATAAAATAAAGAAAACAAGATTCATCGAACTTGTTAAGAAAAATCTTTTTTAATGTTACGTTCACTGTTAATTAACTTGATTTGTAAATGAATAGTTTTACATTCTCAAGGACAATCAGGATGTGTGATATAGATGTTAGAGCATGTTATCAGTAGCTGGTCTGTCTCAGATTTGGAATAGAAAATGTCTGGGAAAACGTGCAGTCAATATTGTGTCCTTAAAATTGAAGCCAACGAAATTAGACAGAACAATACAGTTTTAATCACTTTGTGTTCAATGCAAGCCACGTATTTCAGTTTCAGACTCTTACGGCCAGTTTTCTTCACAGTTAGAAACTATGAGTCAAGATTACATGCATTATCTCATAACTAAAATGAGTACACTGAATGATGAAACAATTGAAATCTGCTCGAGAAATGGAATCAAATGGGTTATAATATGATAGGTTCCGGATAAAAATAAGGTTTTCAGAAAAAAATATCCATGTTGCGTTTTTTTCTCAGTGTCGCCGGTGAACCGCTGTAACTCGCTAATACCAACAGTATACTACTTTCTTTCTGCGGTTTTGAGCTCATTGTTTGAGTCTAAGAAAATCGACTCAATCGACTCAAGTTCAAAATAAAAATGTGTCAAATCTATACCTTAAAAAATCAATTCTAACCACACAGGACTAGATTCGACAGATTCGATATTTGCTATGAGGAATGGTTAGTTCACCATGTTAAACAAAACCGATTACTCAGAAAAAAAGATATCTTTCAAAATAAAACCATCCCGTCCTCTAAACAACCGATAGAGGATGAAAAAGTTTAAAAAAAATTCTGTTGTTCTCGCAGACCATATGGTAAAAATCCCATGAAATGTTGACAACATCAACTTCCCACCTTGACAATGCGTACGGATATTGGCCCTTAAGCGTGTATGTCTATGCATGCTATGTAGATATAAGGCATGTCAAATCATTGTAGCGCTATTCGACAATAGTTTTACCTTGGTCGCGGTCATAATGTACGAATAAAGAGTAATAAAAATAACTCTTAAAGATTGTACATACATTAGTAGAATAGAAAGACGGTCAACAGAAACGTTGTTGAATAGAAAAAAAAAGAACGCAAAAAACTCAATCTCTTCCTCATTCATATTGTTGTATCTAGCTGCCTATCAAATACAAAATATGACACAAACTCACGTGTATAGATGAAAAAAAAGAAAAAAGAATTCATCAAAATAAATATATATAATTATATTATGGAGAAAAAGAGAATAGAGAAAAGAAAAAAGGATAAGAGGAAAGAAATTTTTTTTCCAATAAATACATCATGTAGATAGATATGCTAATAGAATTTTTTTTCTCTTACAGACCGACGTTCCTCGAGCAGAGAAGGAAAGAACATAACTGTTATGTAAAACTCACACTATGCACTAGTCAATTTCCTCGCAATATCTCATGCAATTGTGATCTTTGACATTTTAGTTAGATTTAATGTGAAAATTAAACAAGAATTGTTCGTACTAAGCAAATATATTGTAACATTACGTAACTACTATACAACCGAAATTAAAGTTTTATTAACAGTATCGATGCCTCTCAAATTCATAATATACTACATACTGGATCGCAAATAATGGGAGGAGGTAGAGCGATAAAACTCTGAAATTTTCACAGATTGAATTCCATTCATACTTTTGTAAAAACCTTTTGTTTGACTCCTAAAAAATAATTACATATTCAGCACGTCTAATTAACTGGGGAAAAAATTGAATATTAAATATATATATTTTGCAAGTTTTAATCTGTTTATGGAAACAACAAATACGGTTTACATGAATATAAATCGAAGGATATCTTATCGATATCCCTGCATTTATTACGATATCCTTCCGTGAAATACCGCCTTAGTCGAAAATCCCATGGAAGCCCTCGAAAATTCCATTCAACGTGAAAGTTCACTAAAAATCTCGCTGCTAGATTACTAAAAAACTAAAAATTTCTCCCACCGAAGCCTCAATAAAATCCCGTCCACAAGAGTTCATTATGTTTTGCCGAGTTACATAATACATAAAAACCACAGAGTTTTGAAGTTTTTGTCATATAAGTGATTTTTCACCACAGTCAAGGTCGGCTAACACTGGCATTGACTATTCACTTGAACAAAATAATGAAATGTCAGAGTTATAACCAAAATTTCGGAAACTAGTAGAAAAAATAAAAGATTTCTATTTCTATAAAGTTGTGGAATACTATTATATAGAAAAAATTATCTTTATTGAACAGAAGCTTAAATGATAGTCTTATCTGATTTTCTTCGATTTCATTGCTACAAGAACTCCTACTTAAACCATTAAGAAAATCTTTACGTGAAAGTAGTCCTTGTATTTTCGCGATATAAAGCACCATCTATCATTGACTAAAATTTTTTACTTTTTCTCCTGAACAATGAACACTGGAGTTTTCTTTATATTTTAAATCAAAGTGCAGTATAGTGTGTGTTTAGTTTACGGAAACCAGATATGAGGGGTTGTACTATGACAATTATATTATGCATGTCTCAACTTCGAAACGAGCATGACCAATAAGCTCACGGTAGATAATGTGACATAGACGTTGTTTATATTATTTATTGGAAACATAACATACAGGAAATATGTCTTTTTGCAAATATGTCTCATACACGATTGCCTCAGATTTAACGACAAAGAATAAAAAAAGAGAAAAGTTGAAAGGGACATTTGACGCACTAACCGTTAGAATATAGAAAGCCAATGCAAGAAGAAATACTTGCTTTTCCGTTGTTTCTATTATAAACAAAAGTTCAAATTTTAATGCCAGGCAAAAGTTTACTTTTTTATGGTTCCTGAAAAACATTTGAAAGCAGACAAAAGACTTGTCTTTTTGTTTACAGTTTTTTTGCTGAGATTGAGATTCCTTTCTAGAACATGATTAAGTTTGCTGCTTGTCACCTGAGTCTTTCTCATTTTTTGTATAGATACTTTATTAAACTATGATACGTTGAGCTATTCAATAAATGATAAACTTTAATTTAATGTTCAAAAAAACGTTGATAAAGTTTCATCTTTTCAAAACTTATTTACTTGATCAATAGATCGTACTTACACAATAAGAATATCATTTTCTGAATTCCTTGTTAAAGTTTGCTTACATTTCATATCATGGTTAATAAAAATAATGTCATGTTATTCCAAGCCTCTTGCAAATGAATCGTATGTTTATTTATTTCAATATTTGGTTTTAGATGGATCAATAAAATTGTCTGAGTTTGTTTCTTTTTAATTTAAAACAAGTTTAATCATGTCAACCATAACATCCACACGTCCAAAAACGATGAATGTAAGTTAAATTTTATTTTTGAACTTTTCTTTAACTGGTTAAATTTCTTCAGATTCTGGATAGACGAATTCCTCGAAATCCAAAATACGAAAATGTCAAACCAACAATCGACACAGGTAATCTTTCCAATTATTTTCATCTATTTTGTAAATTTAAAGATCGTTAACTTTTTTCAGGTGCAAGTTTGACAAAGTATTTGGAAAAAGCGGAAGAAATTCGTGCATGTAAGATTATTTCTATCATATTAGACTTTTATTCTACATTTTGTCAGACACCATGTCTGATACTTGATTTAAAATGGACACTAGATGACAACTCAAACATAAGATATATCCGAATTAATTTCTTAACTGAATAACTTAATGTAGGCATGCACCAGTTACAGTTAACTGTAAAACTGTAGAACCGTAACTGTCATAACTGTGTAACTGTTATAACTGTAACTGTCATAAGTGTAACTGTAAAAATTGTAACTGCTCATAACTGCCGGCAAATATACTAGAGTGAGTTAGTCTTCTACGATTTGCATACATTTTAAGAATGTCTCTACTTTTAAAATGTATGCAAATCGTAGAAGAATAACTTACTCTAGTATATTTGCCGGCAGTTAGTTACAATTTTCACAGTTACAGTTATCAGCAGTTTTACAAGTACAGTTAACTGGTAAAAAACTGTAACTGGTGCATACCTAAGTTAATGATTGTACTTGGACAAAAAAGGTTTGCATTGTAAACTAAGAGTTTGTATACGATTCATAAATAATCGTCATCAGTTTCATTTTTGATAGATGAAGCAAGTTCTACTTTATAATTGTTGACTTAAGAATGAGTGATGAAGGATGTAAATGATTGTTTAATAAATGTCAAATTTATCGTAAATCACACACAAGAACATTATTTTGAATAGAATTATAGAATAACGACATTGAACGTATTGATTAATATTTTCTTTTTCAAAAATATAATTTGCTCTTCAAATCTACCTCAAATAAATTTAATTAATGTAGACTGGTTTAAAAAGAAAATCTTTACTCATTTTTAATATAAATCTTTTACATTGCATACATTATATGCTTAACTCTAATTTGGTTGTTTCATGAGTACAATTTACATCACTTTATTACAAGAGAGAAATTAAGAAATGTAAAGCATTAAAACTTAGAAGAAAAAAAAGTGATTCATTTTTTTTACTTTCATACGTGAGTTAACATTACGTATAACTAAAGTCATATCCGTTGTACAATTATTTTGAATTCGATTACATCCAAAAAAAAATGAAAGATCAGTGAAATGAATAGGTGAACAAGGAAATAAATTCAAAATAATTCTTCTTCTTCGTGCTAATAAAATAGTAATAGAAAATACTTAACACCATCTATTTTAGAATTTAATGAAGGAAATTTAATCTACACAAATTTCGAAAAAATAAAAGTTGAACACTGTGAAAAAGGTGTGTTTTCTAAAAATAGATACACTTTAGGTGTCTTAGAGACAACCTCATTTTTTTATCAATGAGAAGATATTTTCATGTAAAAGATGCGTCACGATACCTTACGAAGATGTCTGAATTCCAATTTTATGCACTCATAGTGACTTCGTGAGACCTCGTGGATGTATTCTCTCATGTAAATCAGATGCATTTTTGATGCATAAAGTAGAGCATCCCGATGTCCTTAAAGCATTCCAAATGCATTAAATACGCCGGAATGCCTTAGAAAAGCGGACTACGGCCAAGAACATGCAGAAAAGAGATGAATAAGTCTATCTGGGATAAAGAAATAGATAGAAAGAATGCTAGTTTCTCTTCTTTGATATAGACAGATTAAGAAAATGAAAACTTAATTATTTGTTAGTTATGGGATTTCTAACTTCCAGATACATCTAAGTAAATGTATGGAGCAGTGAATGGGCAAACTACCATTTTTATCGATATAATCGATTAAATTGGGATATAAATTAAATATCGTGAAATTGTTTTACTAAAACAGAGAAAATTGTGTATACAAATTCATAGATAAGGTGGACGTTTCACTACGCATCTAATGGAAACATCAACACAGTCAATTCCATTTTAGATTATCTCCTCACGTGAATTCTTCTGCTGGAAGCTATTTCCGGCATTAATATGCGTGCCAGGATATTATAAATATTAACAGATCAGCTGTAGTTGAAGCTGCATCATTGAACCGTTACCAGCACCAGTATCATTTGTGCGGATAAGCATAAATGATATCGATCAAATCTAACACATGAGTTAATCAAATTAGCCTTGAGTCTAGTATAATTAAGCAAATAAGCAACAGATTAAAAATAGTATGTTCAAGAGTATAATAGTCAGTATAATGGACAAAGAAACAATATACTTAAAGTTATCCAGAAATAGTGGTGGAGGTACTTTATTTGCGTATAGAAAGCTTGAAAAAACTTCAATCTGTTTTCAAAAGATGCGCAATTTAATTCTCTACATAATTGATGTTGACTATATTTTACAGTCATGAAATTCTAAATTTCTAGAGGCCAAACACTTCGATGGAATCAAGTTCAAGCAGTTCTCACTGAATTTTGGAGTTATTCGTGTGTAGTACCCCAACAAATATCAGGCTCATAAAATATGACTCACCAATAGATAGTTCTTAAAAAATGTCTACTGATTGCATATACTTAGATATTTTCATTGCTACTTCCTACTTGTTGAATGTCATTTTTTCTAAAAGTCATATTTCGAAAAATAGCGTGATTTTTCCCTTCCAACTGCTGTCTTCAGAAAAAAATATTATGAGAAAGCCATTTATAGCTCAGAAAAGATCATTAATATAAAGTTTTATACGAAAACGATTTACCTTTCTTCCTACTACAGAAAAAGTGAACAAACATTTTTATAGAGTTAGGAAATAGTTAATTGCTGCAAATGAGCGATTTTCATGAGCAAATAACAGAATTTTTGCTACGGCAACAGATATCGGGTCGAGAATATATTATATATCTTTGAAAGAGCTGTTGGTGCACTATCGAAAAATGAATATCTGATCTTCTCGATATGTGTCGTTAGCACAGAAAAACTCGTAAAACAATTCCAAAATTCAGTGGGAACTGGCTGAACTTGATTCCATCGAAGTGTTTGACCTCTAGAAATTTAGAATTTCATGACTGTAAAATATAGTCAACATCAATTATGTAGAGAATTAAATTGCGCATCTTTTGAAAACAGATTGAAGTTTTTTCAAGCTTTCTATACGCAAATAAAGTACCTCCACCACTACTTTTGGATAACCCTAAGTAGATAGAGCACTTTTTTGAAAATGCTATCTCTCCATTTCTTTTGCCAGAGATATCTTGACTAGGTACTGGAATGACTTTGTGTCTAACAAGAGTGCATTTCTGGCGCTTTGAATGCAACTATGTGATTTAACCATGGTTGATGGGGTGACTAAGTTTTTGACCGTAGCTAATGTTTTGTGACGTTTTGATGTGTTAGTAATGTCTATCGAAAGCACCTAAGCTATTTTTATTACAAAAAGTAGTGATTTAGAGGTGTTTTGTCAAGGCATCAAGGCGACGAACAGTAGAAATTATGAGAAAATGCACCTAAAGTGGGCCTTCATTACGTGCGATGTACGCATTTTGATTGTACGCATCAGCGTGATTTATCAAAACACTTTTTTTTGGCAGTGAACTCATTTTAAACTTTTCTCGAGGACCAACACACTAGATTAATAATGTTCACAAACTTTCAGAGAATGTTTATTCCATATAACTTCTCTAATAAATATGTTCATTTTCGAGCATCCTAATGAATATACTGAATCCACGGTACCTTAATATGGAATAAATCTCTACAGACCTAAGTAGATTAATTGAGTACTCAATTACTGAAAAAATTTGATTGAGGTACCTGTGCATACTTCGATCGCCACTTTATTGTGCATGTTCATCTACCCCATAGACATCACTTGTTTTTAGAAAATACTTTCCTTCCCTTGACATACATCAGGTCGAATTGTCTGGTACACAAAAGTACCTGCAGATAATCTATTTAAAATGATTAACTAAAAATTGCCTTGATTATATGAAAATATATCGTTAGGATACTCTTTTAGATAGTCGAATACGAAAATATACTTCACCAGGGTATTTAAATAGATATCTACAAACTACTTTAGAGTACTCAATTATCGAAAATATTTTCGACTACTTATGTGACATTATTAGTGGAAAAGTATCTGTTCGAGTACCTTGTTCTCAGTACACTAGCTGATCTATATAAACATATGTAAACATGAAGAAGTCTGTACAAAATAAAAAAATATTAAATAAATCGATATGTATTCATGGTTGAGATTGAATTTGAGACAAAAATAATCTCGTATTGATTGTTTGTTAGCAGAAAGAAAGTCATTTTATTTGAATTTCTATATTTAAGCTAGCAAACAAATAGCCGGAGAAATTTTTAAACGTATGAATATCAACACTCTCGTTCAATTGGTATGTATTAGAGTGATATTTGTTAAATGTGTGTTTTTTAATTATCGAACTTTTCTTTTTTTTCTTCAGATAATTCAAGTTGTTGAAATTAATTCACTTGATAGCCCAACAAAGAATACGTCTGGTATGTTTGAGTATATTGTATATATTAAACAAGAACAAAAAATTATTTTTCTTGAATAGATTCATCAGCACCACAAATGGCATTACCAGATAATAATAGCTATATGAATAATAATGATGGAATCAATTCATCACGGCCACATACTCAAGATAGTCAAGTATCAATGGAATCGTCAAGATCAACATTACAAAGGTTAATAAGTGATTTTATATTTTATCTCTCACTGTATGTTTGATCTTTTTAATATTAGCGTTATCCGAGGTGTAGGAGAAATGGATGTTTACGGTCATGGACGCTCTAAACCAATTATGGAAGAAGTTGATCTTGAATATGAAGAACGACCTTATCTTATCGTTGATTTAAGAGATAGAGATGACTACAATTTAAATCATATTATCGGAGGTATAGGATGATTATTATAGAAGAAAACGTCTTTCTATAAGTTTATTGTTTTCATTTCATTCACATAGCTCATCATTATCCATCTGCTATGTTATCAAGATGCCAAAATAATGAAACAAAAGAGTTATTAGCATATGTATCCTTTTAAGTAATTGATTATTTCTGAGTACTTGCTCTATATTATAAAAAGAAATGAAATACAAAGTTTTACTCCTCTCTGAGGTATATTCCAAAACTCCTGAGTACATCATAAATAATAATAAAGATGCAACAACAGTACTAATAGTTATTGTTCTTTCGGCGTACTCGTCTATGACCATTGTTATTATTGTGATGTTGACAATAACGTTTTGAACAAGAACATTCTGTAGGGATCATTAATTTGACAGCAGTATGTGTAGAATCATCGCATACAAACGTTTCTGTTACATGTTTTGTAACTGTGCATGATGATGTTCGTGTAACAAATTGTTGATATTCATATGAATAACGATGATTTGTTTCACATACACCAATGCAGACAGGTATTGTTAATTTAGGAGGTATTTTACATATATTTAATGTCATTGTACGATTTTCTAATATGCATATACCATTCGAATTCACTTGATTTTTAAATATATAAAGAAAAATTGTCAGATAATACAAAGATTTGTAAACCATTTTTTTTCTAATTAGCGAATGTAAGATTTTTAATTTTGACTTTAAACTAAAATGTACATAGTTCATTATTATAAAAGAATCATAAAAGAAAATACTTTAGAGATCGACACGATAATTCATTTTTTTAGGTAAATCTTTATCGATCAAGACTCGTTCGAGATGACTGACTGCAAATCTGGCAAAAAATGATTTTGTACTTTACGAAGTCTATTATGGAGGAATGAAACGTCTATCTTGAACTATTAAGTAAGATCAAAATAAAAACATTAAAGTCAGATTTTACTTACATTGAGAGCAGTACAGGTAACGATCAGACCAGCTGATATTTTGTTACAAGTCTATTTTTTTAGCCTCAATATGAATAGACTCCTCTAATAATAAATCAAATGGAAAGTTTTGATCTTGTAGATCTCTTCACCAAGTTTTCTGTTTAAAAGTGAATGTTTGATACTTTTTATGAAAAAATCCACACATATATATATATATAAGTGGTTTTTTATCTGCCTAATCAGACAGAAAATTTTCTATTACCTTTTTTCTATTATATTCTTTTTTTTTTACATAAAACTAATTAACATCTCTATCGGGGTGTTTGTTCATTCTCATTCAATGTGCTGTAACCTTTATTAATGAGTGAGTCATTTGCATATTTGAGTTGAACGAGTATTACATGTTTTGATATATAATAGGTTTTACACTCAGTTCCCTATCATAATTTACCATCTATCAAAGCTTATCGACTTTTGTTTTATTCTAAAGTATGTTGAACATAATGAAAGTATTGTATATCTTATTGACAGTCCATTCATATAATTAAAATTGAATTATTTGGTGACAAATTAAATATTTTAAACTAGAATGACACTTAGTACACATTACATTATCGTCATATTATCATAGCTTTTTAGAACAAAGTTCGTTTAGAATGAGAAAATTGCTAGAGTTGCAGCATTTATAAAGATATAAATCTAAATGTCCTTAACTTTATCTTTATTAGAAAAATAAAAAAGGAAAAATTATTGTACTTTATGATGATGATGAACGTATTGCTCCAAAAGCAGTCACTATTATAGTTGAACGTGGTTACAACAATGTATTTTTATTATCAGGCGGTAATAAATATTCTAAAAAATAATGTTTAAAAATTATGTGACTCTCATTTATTTCTTTTTTATTTTAGGTTTAAGATATTGTGCACGAAAATTTCCCGAAGGTTTATTAACTGGCTCAATTCCAGCATCTTGGACAAAACCTCAAACACCTAGTATAAAAATAAAAAGAACACAATCAATTGATCATAATAGTACAATGTCAGCACCAGGTACAAGTCAATCACAGCGACCAAATCAAGGACCTTATATATCATTACCTCAACGAGAACATTTTACATCAGATGATATTGAAAAATTAACTAATGAACTCGATTTAAATTTGTTACCATCAGATTCAGGAAGTAAGTATTGTTTACTTATATAGAATAATAAAATTAAAATTTTTTAAATTATTCAATATTTTTATCATAGGTCGTCTATCTCGTGCATCAACAATGGCTAGTAAACAGAGCAGTCGTTCTAGTATCGCCTCTCAACGTTCAAATGTAAGCAGTATTCATGAAAAACCGTGGAAACCTTGTTGAAATTAAACTTTTCTATTGTCATTTATTTATTTGTATTGCTCACGTTTTGCACATTTAATATTAATTCTATGTTTAAGATTTATTTCATTTTCAATGTCAGCTTTTCATTTGAAACAGAAAAACTTCTTCAATTATCTTAATATTAGTAAAGTGAAGTATTTTAAAACTTGACATTTTTGTTAAATATTAATGACTTCACATTAAATCACACTCATTTCAATAAAATTTTCAATTGATTGCTATGTGCTATGTCTTTTATTGCACACTTCTTATGAAGATTGGGTTATCTTGATGTTTTTCTTGTTTTTAATAAAGTTATTGTTTTTCTTAAGTTTTGTTTTTACTAGAAGCGTTCTCTGTACACAAAAACTCATTTGCTTTTCTTTTTTTTTTTGTTTCTTAATAGAGAGAAACTAAAAACTTTTTTTGTTTTGTTTATTATATATGTCAGCCAGTAATACAAAAAATAATAAAGATGACAAACTCTTTACAAAGTATGATGTTCACATATGGACAAATGTATCGAACATACGCAATCATTATCTTAGACATGTCCAAATGTTGACAGATAATTTTGTTTTTTTATTTATTTATTTATCTTATTAATGTAATAGCAGAATGATTGTCTAAATACAATAAGAATGTATTATTTATTCTAAGATAATTGTTTGGAGAAAAATATGTATTTTTAAAGAAGAGAAAAAGACAATAATGTTAGAAATTTCATTCTAGAAACTTCATCTATTTCTATTTATGTATAAACACCGATTTAATAAGATACCATTTCTCAGTATAGAACCAGTAGATTAAATATTCCTTGAATTTAATCTTTCGTAATTTTAAGCTTATTTCAACTGACTTATGGATAATAGTTTATAATAATATCATTCAGTTGAATCACTCGTTTATGTATGAATTTCATTTACATTAAACATTTCAAGTGAATAATTTGTATAACCGAATACCAAAAATGTTGTTGCCTTAAATAATGCATTTTAGAAAGTTAATCAATATCTTGAAATCAACAAAACTTTCTGAGTAAAATTGAGTTAAATGTTTATAGGTATAAGAAAATAAGCTGTCTTAGATTTATCTGTATTTTTTCTCAAAAAGAACACGCGATTAATCAGCAAAATTAAAATTTCTGCCTAAAAAAGCGCTATTAAATGCACGATTAATTGACAGTTTACCTTTACTTTGCTCGTAACTAGTAACGAAGTAACTAACTTCGTTACTTTCCCTAATGATATAAGATGCGCATTAATAATTTCGATCGTATATTTTATGTTAGCTGTCGTGCTGTTGCCATCAACGAAGTTTCTTTGAAATATGCTCGTGACGATTGTAACAGGATTTAACAATGGCTATCAGAGAATGAAACAGTAGCGTGACCAAGAACTTACTGAGATCATAGTACCTTATTTTACTAACGAGGGAACCTCTTTAGGTGTTAAATCGCTTTTCGCTCGGGACCATTGCCATTCGATAGGTCCTACTGAATGGTGCCTTGCCCGTCGATAGATACCTTTGTCACAGGAATGTTTTGGTAATTTTCACGTCCTTTGTAGCCATTCATACATCGACTGCAGTTGCGTGAAAAAGCCTTATAGACAGCTTGGAGATGTCTTATTTTCCTCAGAATTCTTTGCTCTATCAGGTTATATGGTTTGCAAACTTTTCTGACCAAAAACCAAGGACTTAGTTTAGTGGTCAAGTTTTCCAGAAACCCTATTATCAACTATTCTCATGAAACGGCGATATGCACCTCATCTGTTAGAAAAATCTTCGGGCTATCCAAAACAGTATTCAGACTGGTCCCAGCTTTTACCGAAAAATAAAAAACAAAGGAGTTCTTGTGATTATCACACACTGTACTGCATAGATAACACCCAAACGCTTCTTTTC
>CAJNOQ010000422.1:0-43983 GCA_905250885.1 Didymodactylos carnosus | reverse complement strand
ACCATTTTTTTTATTTTTTCCCCAACTAAAAAAAAATTTTTTAATTTTTTATTTCCCTTATCCCCAAAAAAAAAAAAAAAAAAAAAGAAAAAGACGTTTAAATTATTCCTATTATCCATAATGTAACTGTTTACACTCCTCAAAACTTTTTTATTTGTAGATAAGTTTGATACAATAACAGTAGATATGATCTACTCTTAATAGAGTAGTTCTAAACTGAAAATAAGTCTTCATTGTCCAGACTAGATAGGATGTCCATTTTAAATAGATTCATTTTTAAACCGAAACAAATAGTTTGTCGAAACATAAAATTTAAGTGTACATTTTAGAAAGGTGTTTTTACAGGAAAACTTGATTGTATTAGCATCGATGATGATGATGATGATAATAATAAAAATTTGTTTGTATTCAAGCTTATCGATATTTACATTCTGCATGCAAAACTAATATTCGATGCTGATTATTTAATTAGATGTAAATAAGACTATGTCTGTTTTCTTTTTGACGTCATGTATATTTAATTTCTCTATACCTTCTGACATATTATCATTCGAATTCGTGTGTGAGAGATATGTTAATTACCTTCTCTTTTAAGTCATCATGTGTCTTATTGAACACAGACGTATGTGATTAATAAAAATACTTTCGAATAAATGACGATTCTCTCATTTTAATACGATGGTCTCTGTTATTAGTGTTTATTAGCCATGATATAATCATCATCATTACTTTCAAGAGTAATCAAAACTATACTTCATTTTTTTTTTCCTTGCGCAGTATATCACCGGATATAATAGAAATAATAATAAAAATGATGTGTGTAATGTGCCCCCTCTCGTCTCTTCTCTTTTTCTCTCTTCTCTTCTTTTCTATTTTCTCTTCTCCTTTTCTATCTGGCATTTCCAAAAGGTTTTTCACGCTCTTTATAGATTAAAAAGCTAGTGAGAGACAGAAATCCCGGATTGCTTTTAGAATATATTAATAAAATAAGGAAAAAGAAAAAAAAAAAAAAGCAACTAGTTGTGTTAAAACTTATCCCCGAGAACTGTTTTTTCTTTTTCTTCTGATGCAGCAGGGACGGCAAGAAAAGTGATCAAATTAATTGTATAAAGATTTTCTAATATCTATATTTACCTTCTACGAGTGAGAAAAAAAACAAATTTTTTATCACGATTCAAGATAATTACAAATTTGTTGTTTTCTCACACCTGTATACATCAATTTTTGAGGATAAAATGAGTGACAGAAAGTCTAACAATAATAATGGTTTAGTTATAACAGAAACGGGTGAACAAGTAGAAAAGGTTTCTAATCAAGCTTCGGCATCGGAGACAACTAATTCAAGATTTCGTGCTCGCGCTGTCATTGTTAAAACATGTCTACAATTTATAAGTAAATCAAGATGGAGAGTATTAGGAATTGAACATGCAGCAACCAAACTTGATCAAGAAAAACGTAAGTTTTCTTTCATTAAGTTTTTCTTTTGTATGTCAAAATGAGATCCATATAAAGTTTTGTGAATTTGCTGATACTTTTCTATTTTTGAAGTTAAACATTGACAACAAATAACTAGCACAAGACGTCTACGAATAATAATATGTACGACCAAGTGTAACGTTTTATCGAGACTCGGTAATACTGATAAAAGATCAAAATATGATACATGAAATAGTTTCTCTTCTCTTCTTCTTATGTGTCGACCAATGACTAATGGAAGATCAGATCTCCAGAGACTTTCAAAAACATGTGACTTTTTTTTTATTGACTTCGTACTGAAGTGAAGTTTAGCGTAGGAGAAAACTGGGAAGCAATGATCGAAATTAATACTAGGATATCGTGTCGGCAAAACAAAAAAAGAAAAGATAATGGAATAGATAATAAGTGATTAACGAAACTTCTTCGTAAGAGAAGTTCAATACATTGATTTGAACTGTCAGTCAATTATTAATGAATTTGAATCATCGAAGAAATTAATCATTTTCTTTTTTTGTCGGTATACATGAGTCAGAATCTCTTTATTGTATATATGCTGTATTTCTTAAAATCGTTTTACGTCATTTGTTTTCTTCTTTAATGGAAATGACAAATGAGTTTCTGGTTAGACAGAAACCAGAAAAATGAGTCGTTTTTTTCATCTCGATCATGATAAATAGCCACATCGTTAGAGTATGCGGGATAAAAAGAAATCAATCACTAAATCAGTGTCTTGTTTTGTTTTCTGACCTATTTGAACACGCGTGTCAGAAAAAATAAATAATATTTTTGTCTTTTGTCAGATATGTGAATGACATCCATCACATCGGCAATGCAATATCAGCTTACAATAAAACTAAACTTGTCAAAACTGGAAAAATAGTTTTATTATAACGAGAGAACTAGTATCTCAAGAATTCCTCTCAGGAGATACAATGTAGTCCTTAGGACAACGATTTTACTTGTTTGGTCTTCTTTTCTTGTTTCTTTTTTTTGATTTCTTTAAATAAAAAGCTTAAACTAAACTAACTAGTATCTTATAACATAGTCTTAATAGATCACAAACTAGTAAATAGCTTTCTATCGATAGTTTATAAACTCAAAACTAACAATTCTTTCGAAAAAGAACACATATAGAATGAAAATATGTAGCGAGAATTTATTTAGCTTTGGGTAATAATTAGATGAGTTTTTAATGAAAATGTTTTTTGTTTAATAATACACTTTAATCTGTTCTAAAGACTTTCAAATAATATTTTAAAATAAAAAATAACAATGAAGGTATTTTTAAAGGTTTCAAAGTCGATTAAAATAAGACTGATAATAAATTATTTGTAGAATGCTAATTATCTAGTTTTTGCTTCTTAGTTGATGAATTCATAATATCTATGCTGAAAATTAACAAATATTTTGATCTTATAACCTTATCATGTTTGATACTACGAAGACATACCCCTTGCATGTGAATAGTACGCCTACACACGCAGTGAAGTGATCTAAATGTCAGAGTCTTTAGATACTTACTTTTTTAAAAAAATATCATTCGAAAGAGCATGAAAACGAAACAAAGAGTTGGAGTTAAGGAAATTGAAACCGATGAGTTCATCGTCCATTGTAACATATGCCACTAAATCCTTACTGCATGAAAACAATTAAGTTTTACACCTTTTAACTTTTCATTGACAGAAGTACGATCTGTAAGACGTCATTTTGTAGAGCAAACATCTATCCATCGTGTGACACCAAAACGGTTGGATACTTATAGTTGAGAATTTACACATATTACTGTTATTAAAATAGTCTCTCTAAGGAGGGAAGGTTTCCCAAGTGTTACTCTCACTTTTCAATGAGAGATATCCTAATTTGTAGAGCTCGACGAGCTAATTACGAGGGCATAAAGCATTTTCTCTCATGGTTCTTGAAGACCGGGTTTTTGGAAAATCAGTTTTTTAGAAAATCTAAAAAAATAACCAAAACCTTTCTTAACGACGCATAATTGTAACGCGCACATTTCTGATTAAAAGGAGACATCTCCCAGCTCTACATGATCTTTCTTTTCAAAGTTCTAGAATTTACAAGAAAAGCCTTAAATGTTCATTGTCAGCTCAAAGCTACAAAAATAAGAAGAAATTAATTTAGGGCTTTTCTTGTAAATTCTAGAACTTTGAAAAGAAAGGTCATGTAGAGCTGGGAGATGTCTCCTTTTAATCAGAAATGTGCGCGCTATAATTATGCATCGTTAAGAAAAGTTTTGGTCATTTTTTAGATTTTCTGAAAAATTGATTTTCCAAAAACCGGGTCTTCAAGCGCCATGAGGGAAAATGCTTTATGCCATCATAATCAGCTCGTCGAGCTCTACAAATTAGGATATGCGAGAGTAACATTAGGGATCTTCCGTCGTAAGCGACCAAAATTTTTGATGGCTGCTAACCTTCATTATTACGATTTCTGAAACCCCTAAACGACATAAT
Source organism: Didymodactylos carnosus (assembly GCA_905250885.1). Taxonomy (NCBI): domain Eukaryota; kingdom Metazoa; phylum Rotifera; class Eurotatoria; order Philodinida; family Philodinidae; genus Didymodactylos; species Didymodactylos carnosus. The sequence goes on along the minus strand of CAJNOQ010000422.1, from coordinate 40,039 downwards.
AGTTAATTTTTCTTCACGCTCTTTCCTACAGAACTCGAAAGAACAAAAATTAAATATTATATTTTTGACATCAATTACTGACACTTTTTCATACTTAGAAATGAGGCTTAATCCTTTCTGATTTTGACAACTAGATCAGTTTTTCCATTATGAACATAAATTATCTCGTATGACAAGGTAACTATCTAGTTTGTTTTCGCTATTAACAGCAACGAATACTTGAAAAGACCTTCAAAAACATAAATAAACACATTATGGTGACATATATTTGTTAATTCCTACGTTTAGTTCGGTTCTTCATGCTTTTTCACGCGATATTATTAAAAAAGAAAGTCGTTGATAGACTAATCCGTCAGTAGTCGCATTTTCAAAACGGATTAACTCAAATTTTTTATTCGTACTCTACAGGTTGTTTAAAACTGCCAGATATGGAAGTCAAATATCTGAATTCTCTTTAAGAGGATCTATTAAACAACAAAACGTGTTACGCAGTCTCTTAAAAATTTAGATTTTATTTCAATAACGGTCTCCTTCTGGTTAAAGTACGTAGAGTTACTGACGCTTTTCTTCAATCTGCTCATTTGAAAGATCATGTCAGAAAATATGTATACTCAGGGATTTAGACTATTTTACTCTCTAAAAAACGTGTATCTTTCTCGAAAAGGTTTTGGAATTTGAAACCAGGTAAAACGAATCAATTTTTTGAAGGTTTCCTATCCTACCCAAAAGGAATGTTACTTATACTTAACTCTTATTTATCCTCCATCGCTTCAAGTTGCTCAGACTTTTAAATATGTTTAATATAAAGTTTTTCCAAGATTTTGCAGAAAAACTTCATCGGAATCTTTATGAATATTAAAAGGTATCAACGGATGTCCTGTCCAGATCCAAACTGGATTTCTTACAAAGTAGAACAGTTGTAAAGAACGAAAGAAGGAAAGGATATAAAACTGCTACGGAGTACAGTCTTTAAACATATCACTAGCATCTGTGTTGTTGACTTATTCAAGCTTTTGGCGTATTACCATACACCTACATTTTTAATTGAAAATGATGCTAATGATATGTTTAAATAATGGATTTTTCACCTTAGAAGTCGTATGTTCTAATTAGGTAAGTGACATCTCATCATAAATAAAAGTGTGTTATTTACATGATAGAAACATATGTTTAAAATTGCCAGAAAAGTAGAAGACAATAAGATTATGAAATAGAGTTTCTTAACATCAATAGCAATAGATTCTTAAAAATAATCAATCATCTGACTGTTCTGTACTTCTACCAGATATTTTTTTATTATATTTTCTGAACGAAAGATTATATAGAGTACGAGTACATCTCAAAATCTTCAGCACACTTTTTTCTTTAATCTGAGACATTTCAGAGCTCTGTTACATCTCATTGTTCAAAAATTATAAGAGTAACAAACGGCAAAAAAAGCGTTATAAAACTTCACTAGCAGACTTAGCTGACCAGGTCGTATTGACGCATATTATGTGAGTACTATCATCTTATATTAATTAGTATTGTTGTTTCAGGTGTTCCAGATGCTCCAACAAATGTAAGATTAATGGTAACAGGATCCAGTAGTATCACAGTGGCATATGATGAGCCGATACGAGTCAACGGAGGATTAGCGACAAAATACAAAGGTGGAATACTCATACAAACTATAATACTGTGAAATATTAAAAATTCATTTTATTCTTTAGTTGAATGGTCAACATCAGAGGATTTCAGTGAACTAGTTCAATTTCATGTCGTTAGAAATTGTTTTGTACATGAATATGTTATTCGAGATTTATCAGTTGGTATACGATGTTATGTGAGAGTATCAGCTGGAAACATGAAAGGTAAGGTGAATGTTTTTCTACCAATTTTTATTACTTAAATTTGAATAATTTTCTAGGTTTTGGTCCAGCCACCATAACTAATCCCCCTTTTTGTATACCATCAAGTTGGCGTGAATTTTCAAAAACATCTCGTCAAAGTTTATGTGAAACAAAATTCACTGAAATTTTAAATAGGATCAAACCAGACAAAATTTCAGCAACAACGGCTGAAGGACAAGGTACAGACTCCATTATCTATATAGTATAAAACCATAGTCGATTAGCTAAATTATTATTCGTTTTAGAATCACCTGAGATGCCAAATCCATCATCAACGAGACAGCGTAGGCGAAGTTATGGACATATACGAAAAAATGTTCGTCAACTACTTCAATTACATCCAAAATTAGAAAAAACAATGAAACGGTAAGCAGCAACTAACGAGGAAACTGTCCCGACTGATAAATCGGTTTTTTAGCGAAAGCTATTGGGTTATAGATTATCGACGATGCTGATTCAGAATATGACCATAAGAGCTTCCCTTAAGTCTTCGGAGACTGTTTTTTTGGAAAAGCGGTTTTCAAAACTAAAAGCGGTTTTTTACCAGAGAAGTTTTCTGATCTGTCCAGATTGTAGAGTGTATCCAATTGTCTCTAAAACACTAATTTTTGTCATTTCAGATCGATTTTAAGCGCGGTTATAGAGAGTTGAATAAATTCTTCTGAAAAGTTTCTTTCAACTTCAAGTCCCTATAACTGCGCTTAAAATCGATTTGAAATGACAAAAATTTAGTGTTTTATAGACGATTCGATACGCTCTACAATCTGGACAGATCAGAAAACTTTTTTTCGCAAAAAGAGGTTTTTAGCACGGAAAACCAGTCGGTTCTCTCGTAAGCTATTCTTATTGTCGAAAGAAGATCAAAGAAGCAACTCATATGATAAACTTCCGAGAATTTTTGACAAACAAACCTAACTAGAAATGTCAGATTATTGTATCAATAACGGTTGGGTTTAGTCGAATTACGCATTTTTCTGTTGGTATTACTGTAGTAGATGGGGATACCTGTTCTTTGCTACTTTCTTTTTCTAATATTATTTTACTCGTGTCCTTATTGCTAATCAACTGGAAAATTACATGTAATCATGATAAAATTATTTTTTCAAAATCGATTACGAATGCACGGGTAAAATACGAAAACAGAATGGAATCATCATAGCATGAGGATTGAAAACATTTCGACATTTTTTCATTTATTGGAGAACGATTTTTTATGTATTTCTAAAAGCACTGGAAAGAGAATAGATTCACTAATATCTACAAAGACTTTCTTAAGAGAAAAGTATGGTTTGACCACGTATCGGCTAAAATAATAGATATCCGCTAGCCATGCAAATAGTTACATTTTAATCTTCATACTCAAGAAAATTATACTACGAACTCTATGCAAATTGCCAATAGATCTTGATACTATTTCTATGAACCAGTGGAAGAGACTTTAAGAATATCGCGAGAATAACCTCGTTACTAATCAACTAATTAATCCATTCTGTTTTCTGTGAAAAATCCACGTTCTTTTCGACTTTTTTTATTCCGTTCTCTTTTAATTACAAATTTTGACGTAATTATCAAACCGTTGTCCATTCTATGTAAACTCCGTTCTCTTTTCAATTCTTATCCGGAATACACCGGTTAACTCCCTTTGAAGAATTCTTAATATTAAAACATCGAAGATTCTAGTCAGATTCGACCATATTTCGATTATCGGCACGTATTTCATTCAGTATTACAGTTGATGATTAAAATGAGTCGAATATGACAGAATTGGATTAGCTTCCGATCATCAGATGAATGGGTGATTGGGTTACTCCAATTAATGTCGAAATAAACAGAGAAACGTTTATGAATATTTTGTAACTATAATTTTTTGTCCATTATTAATTTATAAATTTTTCGTATTCTAGTGGTTTATATTTGGTGTCTATCGTGTTCAATGGTGATCGAATGTTAATTAGTAATGAAGATATGTTTCCCATGGTTGAAGTGGATGAAAACTATGGAAATAATTTATTAGCAGATTTTCAATGGTTTATCAAGGTATAATAGTTTAGTATATCTTTTATTAAGAAATAGATATTAATCATAACTATTTTGTGTGTTTTTTTAGCTTAGCTTTGATTGGGATGAATTAAAAACACTACGTCCTAATTTTGAACGTTGTGGAAGTGCAACAACATTTTTTCTAAGAATGAAACTGGTACAAGCAGCCATTGAATTACAAGTAAGAAATATTTTTATATTTTCTTCTCATTATAATTTTATTGATAAAAAATAAATCTAAAATCTGTTCATTAGTACTTGAAATTAGTATCTATAATTTACTCAAATTTAATATTTAATATTTTGTTAGATGTTATTAGACATGACGAACCTTGGACGTTTACATCATCATTTTGTTCGTGATAATTATGAAACTGCAGCATTTGTTTTAATATGTGAATTACACGGTGATTTACGTACATGTCCTGTCAATCTAAAATGGTCATCTATTGCACGATTTCGAGAACAAATTCAAGAAACAGAATCAAATAAAAAGCTCACATGTATACAGCAGATAGCTGATAAACTAGGAGTATGTATATCACTAAATATGCTAGTATACAGATATCTTATATTCATTTTTTTCTAGGATTTGATCAATTTTTATCAATCATCAGTAAATCGTTTAGATAGTGGTTTATATTTAGCATATTTAAAAATGCAAAATAGTGTCGATTCTGTTCGAGTCATGGTCGATAGACGTATGCCCGGCATGCTACCGTGTGCAAAAATAAGAAATATTTCAAATGTATCAAGGTAACAAAATAAATATTGAATTATTATTATATTTATAAAAATAATATATTGTGACGCTTTTAGAGAAGAATGGGAATGGTTACATCAAACTTCAACTGACGTTTCAACTTCAAATGGTTTAGATTTAGTATGTTCAACATCATCTGTTAATGAAGATTCAGAATCGTCGATAATGAATATAATATCATTTAAACAACAATTCAGTCAAGCAGCCAAACAATTGTGTCTAATGTTAAGTAAGTTTCGTGTTATAAATACGGAAAATTCATTAATAGAATAATAACATGAATATAACTAATACTCTGTTTTACATTATTTTCGAGAATTAAGCGTCTTTAATATCTTACATTTGTGGTTAAAGTAGATATAAAAATATGCATTTAACTCTATCAATAGTAATCGACCGACAATATCAAATATTTTTATAGGAATTTATTTTCTTTAATCGAATTTTTGATATAGATCAGTATATATATATATAATTTTTTGTCTATTTTAGATTTACCTGAGACACGTTTTTCCAATAGTCGTATATACGATTCACAAGTAGTGGAAGTTCGTGATGATTTATCATTGATTATTCTCATGTCAACAGCTGATGAAGTTAATGTATTATCGACACCTTCTATGACAAGGCATATACAAGAAAATAATTTCATGTTTTTACCCGTTTATATATTTGAAATTTGTAAGTATTTATTATTGATTACATTAATAAACAAATTTGATTACAATGTATTCGAAGTATATACAGAGAATGAAATAAGATTGATAACTATGTCTGGCGTTTTCTTATTGAAACAGAAGAAAAGAAAAAATAATGATATTTTTTTAGTATCGTCTCATTATGACATGTTAGTTTGTTTAGTTACACTTAGTGGAACTATACCATAAAGGTCATCATGACTTCTTTAAATTGTTGAATTTCCAATTCATTTATTAGTTAAGCTACAGTTAGAACTATTCTTTTGTCATAATCTTTCATTTATAAAAAATTTATATTATATTATTGTTTAGTTTTCACTGTTCTGTCCTGTGTTTGATTTTTGTTAACTATTGCTATTTGTTTCTTTTAATTTTAGTACAACATTTAAGTAATAACTATCGTTTCATATCCCAATATAGTCGTGTATCAATATGTCTTGATTTTGAATTACTCGTTGCCCAACAAATTCAACGTGAAGCATTCTCTATGACAGAGTTAGAAGAGTCAAAAACACGTTTAAATCAATTACTCAATTGTCAACAAGATTTAGATGATATTTGGCGTACATCGCGGTGGCTAGTAGATGTTATTAATTGTGCCAAGGATAAAACGTATGCTGGTATATCATTAACATCATGGCTATCGTTAAACAATACGTCTAGTACTACTACTACAACAACGACCCTACATGATGAATTTCGTCTTAAAGTTGGCCAATTAGCAGCTAATGATGCTTATGCATCGGATAGTGCATTGGATGTGCTAAAATTTAAATCAGCGCCAACAACTTCATCCTCTCTTCTCCTATTACCTACATTATCAACATCAATGATCAATACCATTCCGGACAATAATCATCGTACAGCAATGACGAACACTATTGCTGATACTACTACGATAATGAATAGTAACAACACAAATCCAATTACAGGTGATGATAAACTATTTTTTCTTGTAACAGACACATGCTTAACTCATTCGGATAGCGGATTTATTGACAATGAATCATCGTCAGAACGTTCACGAACATCTACAATTTCCTCAACATCATCGACCAATAATCATCATACTCTACCTCATGCCCATGATACCGTAAATGATTTAACATTATACGTACCAACAACATATAGTCAGAAAACCGAATCTTATTTAAGTCCAATGGCAATTGTTGCTCTACGTTTACGTCCACTCAAAACAGCTACATGTAAAGATATTCTGAATACTATTGTAATTCATGTAAAAACGTGTCACACATTTAATAAACCAACACCACAACATTTATGTCCTCAACAACGTTTTCAACCGTCATCCGGTTCTCTTATATGGACACTCAACGGTCGAGAACAAATTTTAGACGAACACTTAACAGCTGCAGAATTAGATAGACTATTAACACGTTATGGTGGACGAATTCATCTTAAATGGATTAAATTACCAACATCACCACTACCATTATCAAAATCATCCACACCAATTTACAGTGAAATAAATGTTACACCACCATCGCCACAAATAACATCGAGAAACAGTGACAGTATTCATAGTTCAACATTATCATCAAATTTAAGTTTAAATTTAAAATAAAAGTTATTTTTTTATTTTGTTGTTTCCTATTGTGTGTATTTTTATTTTTCTTCAATCCTTCTCCATCCATGTTTTATTGTATATAGTTTTATGGGTTTTAAACATTCAAATATGTATTGTTGTTTTTTTTTTGGCGTATATGTGATATACTTCTTCTATTCTAACCCGTTTTTGTCTCGATGTAATTTTATGATTTGGAAAGAAAATAATATATACGTTTAAAAACAATAATGAAATAATTTATTCAAATAACTCAATAGTATCTGAGAAAAATAAAAACAACTATCAAGCTCTTACATTTTTTCTTTCGTTTTTGAGTGTTTACAACAGAGTCGCCAGAACTGGTGACTCATGGGGAACGGAACAAAGAAATTGTCATGGTGATCCTTTGTTCCGGCCCCCATGAGTCACCAGTTCTGGCAACCCTGGTCTACAATTCGATGTCAAGAAAAGCGCTGTCTATAAAGATTCAATTTGGTCAATTGGTGAAACATCAAAAATCTGGTGTAACATTTCATAGCAATGGTTCGTTTTGCATATATATATATGAGTTAAGTTTAAAAATTAGTTAAAATACCGTAACAGGACAAAAACATTCGCTTCAAGAAATTGTTTTATAGCAATGATATCATTTCTCTGACGAATCGGTACGTTTCTTTTGTAATTATCAAATAATGGTTATTTATGTACTGAAGCAGGTGAAACTATGAAAGATGAACACTAGTTGAATCATCTCTTTTGACTAATATTTGTTAGCCTCTTCACCGAAAGAAAAGGCATTATAGAAAACATTTCTATTGATCAGGTCTCACAGTGAAATTTCTATTTTAATAAGGTATTTGAGTGTGGCAGACAATGTGACATATTACAAAGCATAAAAGTTCGCAAAAAAAAATTTGAGAATTTGAAAGTTTGTGAAATGATATACTTCTGTTATTTTAATTGTCTTTTGTACTTTATTTTCCAAGGAAAATACTACAGTTAGCACTAGGGATGTTCGGTTCTCGATTCTTATTAAACATCGGAACCGCGGTTCTCTTATTTTCGGTTCTTCATCACGAATCGGAACCCCGCTACCGGTTCTGACAATGAAATCGGAATCGCGGTTTCTTAGACGGCTCCTTTTTCCGGAACCGATACTTTTTGACTTGCCTTTCTTTTAACAAAATGAAAAAACATTACCGACGAAGGTACAAAAAGATATATTTGTCTGTCATCATTTAAAAGAGTCCTTTCGTTTACTATAAAATGAATTATATTTGTTGAATTATTACTGTACTATTATTATTATGACTTCCTGAAAAATTATTTTCCGGTTCTAAGCTGAGAACAGAGAACCGTGGTTCTGATTCTAAGTCGAGAACCGGAACCACGGTTTCGGTTTTGAACATAAAACAGAATCGAGAATCAAACATCTCTAGTTAACGCAAATTTTCTCAACATGACATTTATTACATAGAAATCAAAACGTACCTCAACGATAAATGATTGAAATCTATTTTTTATTGTATAGGTTTATTATTTTCTACTTTATTCACAACAGACCGATGAACAATGTGAAGAAAAGTGACTGATCTGATTTGTGAACATCGACAATTACATAATATCTAGATCTTTAGATATTCTGATATTTAATTGTTTAAATATTTAGATATTCAGATATCTAGATATACAGATCTTCAGGTATCTTTCTGTTTTCTTTCACGGTGACGAATATCAGAGGGAGGCTGACTCTCACCTTCCCTTTTCCTCATTTCTAGAAGAATGCATATTTTCAATTTATACTGGAAAAACCAAGTTTTTGTAGTTTTCTACCTTCTCAGAAAAATGCATATTTTGAATATATGCTAGAAAAACAAGCTTTTCTGCTTTTATTTCGCCATGATTGTATGTCGATTTGTTTTTTTACTTTTGGACACCAGTCTGAATATCTAATAATCTTTCCGAAAAAAATCATCAGTTTTTTTCCAAAATCATAATTGTGAAAATCAGACCCTACTGGAAGAAATTGAGGGTATATGAGACAAAAAATGTAAACACATCTTTGGTAGTTGCCAACTATAAGACACTTTGTGCCTATCAAATATGGGTGACAACAGACTGACTGATGATGCAAAAGTAATTTATTTTTCACTGAGTTTAAAGAAAAAGGTATTTTTGGAAGCCAAATGAGAATATAGCCAGTGCAAAATTCTATCGTATCCCTTTATTTTTGAATATCTCAGTAATTTTTTCTTAGTAGGTAAGAAAAGGCATATAAAACTCAATTTTGATAAAAAGTACTAACTCATATCAGAGCAATAAAATATCGAGAAAATGTGTTTATGCAGGACTCAAACAGTGTGAGTTTGTAGAAAATTGAATGCTCTTTTAGAAAATGTATTTTAGCTAATTTCAATCGGTATCTGAAAACTATTAATTGACTGTAATTAACTGTGATTCTAAAACGAATGAAAAACTTTGACAATTTCTGATTGAAAAATGGATCAAAAGATAATTCACTATATTCCATTTGAAAAAGGGATAAAAACACGTCTAGTTTCTATAATTACATAAAATTTCAAATGTATTCGACATACAACAAATATAATGTTTGATAAGAGGGATACGTTTGGAGAGGGCGGAAATTACAAATGCTTTATTTTTAGTGACTTTTAATATTTAGATATTTTCTTACTAAAACTGAACCTTCTCTTTATCTATATTTTTTTTTGTAGTTGAAGAATTTTGATCTTTCTAACGGAAAAATAATTAACTTTCTGGTCCATTAGTGACATATAGAAATAATGTTCGACATTTGTTCAATTACTTTTGCATCGTAGATTATCTCATTTCAAATGAATTATTGATAGTATCTGTTACGTTGGTTTTTTTCTGTTAGGCAATAACCATTTCACTATTGAACCGAATAATTTTAAAATTTTTATTGCGATACATTGCACATCATTATATAAATACAAAAATCTAGTAATAGTCCATAAAATCGATATTATAAACAGGAAGAAATACTTGGAATTTTTCTAATGTATACATGAAATATCTTTGCCAGTGTTATCTTCAAAAAAAAGTGTTTATTTGAAAAAAAATTGACACATTAATCTTGATGTCAGAAATAATCCTACTCTCACATCGATGATTATTCAAGCATTATGATAAAAAGTGTAATTAATTGTAATACTCATATTTTTATCGATCATTTTTTAAAGGTAATATCTTTTATATAAGATATTATCTTTTTTGTTTTTTAAACTTTGCTTATTAATTAACAAATCGGGAAATATCTATTATAATTCGCGAGCACTTAAATAAAATTTAGAGTCTAAAATAAGAGAGAGAAGAAAAATAAAAATAAAAGTTTAAAAATAAAATTCAGATGAAATTTATTATGAGTAAATGTTCTGTTTTTGCAATAGAATAAGGAAAAGAAAGATGTTTGTCTTACAACATCATTCCATCCATTAATAGTTTTTAAAATACAACATATTACTGTTTTGAAAACATTTATCATCTGTTTTAAACTGTCAAACTATATTATATAAATTAGATAATTCTACTTTAGTTAAACCAACTAGAATTTGATATTTCAAAAGAAGATGCTGGAATATAATAGTGTCATGAACTGTTTTAACTCTTTTTTTTATTCCAATAAAGAATATTTTATAGAGAAAAGTATCAATTTTATACCTAATGAAGTGTTAGGCAATGATTTCAGTAATAATACTCCTGAACTCTATTTACTATTCATCGTGTGTATGCAATGTTATCGCTTGTAATGAAAATAACAGTCGAAGATACTGTAATCATCAAAATTATTGATGATTCACTGACTTGTATTTAATTTAAGCGTAAAATTAATACCGCATTTGGTTTATGATCAATTTTTTTTAATAGAAAGGCATGAATTATGCGATAATTATATCAAGGTATTTTATGGCATTGCTCAAGTTCATCATAGTGTCTTCACTGCTGAGTTCATTATGATTATTAGACAAAAGAAACAGTCGAATGAAATTATGACCTATATAACAATCATAGATGAAATTTTTCTGAAGGAAAGAAGAAGGCTCAAAGGTGTTCCAGTACTTGTACGACAAGAAAAACGAGATATTGTTTTGTACTACGAAGAAACATCCCCGTGCCTTATATTTTGAAATGAATGGTAATCTTAAACCAGGATGGTATTTAGAGGAATTGCTGAATATTTTTATCTTCGTTTTATCAGTGGATAATATGATTTTTTCTTCTATAAATCTTGATTTTTTTCGTCATCTTAGACGATTATGCTATGCTACTGTTCTCTATCTCAGCTGACGCATAATTACAAAGAAAAAAATATGATCTGTGTTATTCCACAGTGTGCATCCAAGCGAACATCCAGTGAAAAATTGAATCATCTAGACACCGACTGCTATCGGTTTCTAAAAATATATTTGGTTTAGGAATTTAGCTGTCAGGAGGAACAAGGTGAAACATTTTTCTAGCGAGTTTTCCGAGAAGACGCGTTCAGTAAAATTACTGCCACACTCACATTCAATTCCGAATGTGTTCAAACTTTCAGAAACTGTTCATTACTTATGATATATCTATAGACTTAGCATAAATATGCATAAATGCTTCTGTATTGAGTTATAGGTTTTTCAAAAACCTCGATTTTTTCGATTTTTATTCTAAAACATGTTGAGACAAAATCAACTAGATATTTGGAATCAGCGCAAAAAAGCTGCACCGGATGATGTATAGCTTCTTAATTTTTGTGCAGAAATATCTTCGACCAAACTGAGTTATACAGTTATACAGTAGCAAACTCTTTTCAATGGTGAGATTTCTAAAATGGAAAAATATTTTTTATGGATTTTTCGGAGATCCGGTCTCCAGAAATCCACAGAAAATTATATTTGGGTTCTGCAAATCTCACCATTGGAAAGAGCATATTCGAAAATCTTTAGAAAAACGTGCTTATAGACTTTCGTACCACTTCCACAGCATATGTCCGCCTACTCTATAGAAAAATGCACACTATGAATTAGGCCGATGTTGATCTGATCTTAAACGGCTTGGTAATAATCACGTTGCGGGTAATAATTACGTTTTGAAATGTATATTTTAAAGACCAAAAAAACGAGAATGATCGAAGTGTGTGTAAGGAAAAAAGCGAATAGTATCACTATATACACTACTGCGGACGATACACTAACAAGAACAATGAAATGGACGAATATATAGAATGACCTTGAAACCACGCGATGAACATGTGGAACGTTGGGCCCTGTAACATGTGGACGTTTAAATCAATCGCCAGTATCAAAGGTAGGCCATATAGAAGAACAACATACGACAAAGAGATAGATCGTCCAACTTGATATTTCATTTTTTCTCATATAAATAGTTGACTAAAAACTTCATTCAGTTATACACTTACACACTGCTCATACGTTATATATTCGCAATTTTGATTCTAAAATCATAACAATGAGTTATAAATTTATATTACCTTTGGTGATGATATGTGGTTTATATGCTTTTCCGAGTACGTATAATAATTTTTTCCTTGTTGAAATATCGTAGTTTACACCAAAAGAAATATGTTGGTATAGACTACGTAATAAAACAGTAAAAATACAATAAATAATAAGTTAGGATAAAAGAATTCTACATAACGTGTAAAAAGGATTTCTCTGTAATCCTAATTCGAATAAAACTATTTCAGCTATTGATTCTAAACAACAGGATGCCAACGTAGGAACATTCGGAACGATCTGAATTTGATCGTTTTTATATTGACTGCGATTATTTCTGTTTTTCCTAGCTTTTCCATCCAACGTTACAACTGGTGATGTTTATGTTAACAATTCAACACCTGTTGATATTCCAACTAATCAATTTTTATTAAATATTTTACTAAAGGATTATTCTCAACTATATTCAACATCTGTACCTGAACAACAGGCAATTAGTCCAGATGATGAAAAGCAATTGAAATCGTTGATTAAAAATATTTTTTTTGGAAATGTCCAGAATGACTCAACCACTTCGGGAAATACTACTCAAATTGAAGTATCATTAAATATATTGGGTGTTTTAAATGTTTACAATGGCGACGGAAATGCCACACATTTAAACGAATCGAACACACGTAAACATTTAACTGAAGTGTTAAATAACGCAAAATTAAAACAATTTCTGTCTGATCTCGTTGAAATAACATTCAATAACACAACAACTGAAGGTAAGCGAGAATAGAAAAGAATTGATTTGTTCAGCAATATCTAAAATATTAATACCAAACAAGAAGAAGTCAGAATGATTTGACATTTGCGTAACATTTCACCTAAATGATCAACTTCTGAGTGAAATCCACATGTTTTGTTTTCATACAAGTTAATTAACTTAGCTTAAATACATAACTCTTGAATCACCTAATTTCCAGAGTTGAGGAACATGTTCTATTGCAGCTTAAACATTTCTCTGTACAATCACCAGCAGGCAAAATTCAGCTGATAACTCAATTAAATGATACAATGCTTTAGAAATTAGTCACGTTGGTAAAAAAGACTTCTACAATAAATTCCTCCTTTAGTTAGTCATCGGTTGAAATTTGCCTGCCTGTCATTTTATAAATAAATGTTTAACCCATAACAGAAGATGTTACCCAACTCTGTGCAGTACGTGATTCAAACATTATGAATTTAAGTTCATCAATTGTGTGAAACAAAACAGGTAGAAATCGCCCGTTGATCCTCAAGTGGAACGACCTTTCTTTAATATCATTTCCTCTCACATTAATTAGATAATTCAACAACAATTGACGAGAATGATAATTTCGAAAATTTTTCAATATCGATCAATGTCTTTGGCATGCTTCATTCGTTTAATTTTGTTGGTGATCGTCAATTTACATTTAATACCAATGCATCACAGGAAGCAAGTTTCTCAAAATTTTTAACATCCAGTGCCACAGGACAAGAATTAGAATCAAAAATGGAAACTGTAATTCCTAATTTTGGCTCATGTACAAATAGTAGTTCAGTTAGTTTTGCATTTCTATTGGATTCATTTAATAATCACGGTGAATTACATTTAATATTAAATGATACGATTGAAGGTGTTATCACAGATCGAGAAAGGGTTCAGAATTTTCTATTTAATTGGATATTTAATGCTTTTAAAGATAGAGAAGAGAATTCAACCATGCAGTGTCCTAATACAATGATAAACATTTTCTTTGCTATTGATTCGTTTAATAATGATGGAAATTTGAATGTAACATTTATTGATCAACAACAACAACAACAAAATGTTACATTAGATGAACAAGATGATTCAGCTACGTATGTCTATTATTTTGAAAATTCATTTAATTCAACAATAAAACAAAAACAAATGTTACCGTTGTACCCTGTTAATAATACAATGTATGCATCGGTTATTGTCAATTCATTTAACGATCGGGGAAATTTTCAATTAAATTAGCAAGCAATAATTTATAAATAAAAGACATGAATTCTTTTTCACAATGCTCTAGTGCTTGACTTATTTTTGTCGTTTTGTATAATTAATAAAATAATCGCTAATTCTATGTTTCGATGTTAGTTTCCTAATGAAACAATGAGATGCATTCTCACCTAACGATATTTTCTAACATAGTCTTGTAACAGGTGAATAACATAAATATTGAACATATAGTCGTAGTTATGCAAGATCAAAACAAATAAGGAAAACTTCTTAGCGTTTTCTGTATTGGATAAAATGTGAAAGCTCTTCTGAATTTCTCTGACTAATATTGGTAAAAAATAGTAAGGATAAAGTGTGATGTAAGTTTGCGATAGTTAGAAGAAGTTGCGATGTAACTATATTCGATGGAAAAGAAAAATACAAAGCAAAAATTTCAGATGAAACAACAGTATATTCTTTTTAAAAATATTGCATTATTGTGTGTTATGAGTCATTAGTGTATCGCACATTTTTATCTTGATGATAGAAAATTAATTGGTTTTTGTTACTATTTTGGACATAGTATAAATGTTTTTTTGAGCACAACAGAAATGAAAAGAGAAAACAAGAATATGTCGTGGTAACAAAAAGAATATGAAAAACTACTCGTCAACGTTTCTATTTCATACCACACAACAGTTAGAGAAAGACAATATGAAAACGATCTCAACAGAAAAATAGAGAACACTGTATTCTCCTATTACTTTTGAAATTGAATTCTATTTGACATGAATGATTGATTGATTATACAAGAACAGAAAGTCGGTTTGCGTACAACAACAGCACAGGAGGCATTTTTTTTTAGAGCAGGCGGACATGTCGTTTTTTTGAGTTAAACGATGATTATTTTCGCATAATATGCTCTTATTATGCGTTAGATAGTAATAAAACTCGAATTCAAAAATATTTGTTTTTCGATAAAAATTTTCTTACGGGACTCTGAGGGCGCAGCAAAATTTTCCATCAACTTACCGAATAGCAATTAAAATTGCTCGAAAATTTGGGTAGTAGTTGGATAGCAGTTAGTCCGCACTGATTGGCTAACAAGCAGAAATATAAGACCATAAATGGAAAGCCACGATCGTGGCTTATCGCACTCAGAGAGTTAAGGGTCCCCTACGAAAATTTCAGAGTAATTATCCTGAATTTTTATTAAAAAATGTTTTATTTGTAAAATTAATAACTTAAACATCATTTGATGCAAGTTTTCATACTGATTCCGAATATGACATTAGCTTAAGACGACACTATTCAAATTACAGAAGAGCTCACCTTCGATTTTTGGCCAGACGTCCGCCTGTATGACCACTGTGAATAGACAGTTAAAATTGTTTTGTTCAATAGAAAAATTCAAACTTCATTTTTTTCTTCTCTGAAAGCTTTTCTAGTATAGTTTGAACATCTATGTTTAGCTCTATAATAGTAAAAATAAGACTCGTTGTAGTTATAACAACAGACTATATACTAATGATAGTCGAATACGAATATAATCGAAAGGCTGTAGACAAATATAATTACATTGATTGAACAAGATCAAATCACTATATAATTCACAAGTTTTAATAACGAGAAAAAATATTTATTATTATTAGTAATGAATAGCAAATAAAAAATAAACCTATTGATCGTTCGTACAACAATTAAAGTAATTTCTCGCGCAACGATTAATTCATCTTTTTTTAAGTAAATAAAATAAAAAATTATTCAACTATGAATATAAACACGAAGATAGTGTGTGTCATTTCAAGAAAACATATTGTTTAAAACAATGAATGGACAGATGGTGTAAAGTATTCGTCGGATGACCATGAAAAGACTTTTTATTATAAATAAATAGCAGTATGAATATATTTTTCTCTTTGCTCTGAGTGTTACAGCGAAGACGGTCAACGAAAGCGAATATTATTCATTCGTTTTCCATAATGAAAATGAAAAGACAGTGTAAAGTAACTGTTCTTCTTATTCGTCAAACATGTATCATGTATACTTCCCTAATTTCATTCACCCATTGTCCATTAAAAAAAAATGTATCATAACATATTTCTAATATCATTAAACCAAATATCTTTGCAAATATCGTTGCCATAAACAGTAAAAAACATAGAATAATAAATTTGAGCGTATAATGGTCATCCTAAAAACAAAAATTTGATAATGTGGAAGTTAAAAAATATATTAACAATGAACGGTTTCATCTAATTTCTTGACAATATACCAAATTGAAACAAATATACAAGTAGTGGCGCCTAGAGTAATCACTGATGCGTAAATGACATGCCGAATCGAAGATGTAGAACACATCAAAAATTCAATTCCTGGAAAAATATTTAATCATACAATGATCGTGAATATAGGTTAATGTTTCTGAAAACTTTTTATACTCTGATCATTCGAACAAAGTGTACAAAGTTCTTTTTTATACATAAAATCGACAAATACTAGTAAAAAAATATTATGTCCATATTATTTCACATGACAACAAAATAAAAGTCGATTTACTTATATTGAATAAGTGAAAAATTCTGGATAACCTTTAGTAAAAATATATTTTTTCTCTTTAACTAAATAATTGATTTTATGAGCGATAGAAACATCGTCCCTGTCATGTCTCTTATTCTATTGTATCTATTAAGGAATTAAACTATTATTTTCCTTGTTCTTGTCTCAATAGACACTTGTTTTAGTGGAAAATATCATGAAAGAAAATTATTATTCGTAACATAATAAATCATAGAAAGAGATACAAGAACTTTAAAATATGTAGCTTATGGATTTGAAAAGATAAGAATAAGAAATTAATTTAATATGATTCATTCGTTTTGATTTTTCATCTAAATTGAATAGTCTTCATCATACCTATTTTCTTACTGTTATAAATACAAGAACAACAGACATTTTGTGGTGTTGAAAGAAAATTGGACTGTTTGATTGTTCAAAATGTGTTTATTTATTGCACAAAAATTATACAAAAAAAAAATAAAAAAGAATTGTACAAAAATAATTAATTTTTAACATATCACTGTCGATTATAGAGTTTATGATTAAATTAAATGATAGTCTATTATTCAGAATTTACTTCTTCTGTATTCTGATATAGTCGTTTATATTTTTTTAATGCGAAATTAATTTCATCATCGGATGGTTCTCGTAAACTTCGTCTACAAATATAAAGTAAATGTTTTTAAAATTGTTAGAGATTTAGAAATGCTCTCTCTCATACTTGAATAAATGAAATAATGTTTTAACGAAGTACGTTTGTGATGATCCATCTCCTCCAATATTTTCTTCGATTCGAGCAACATTGAGAGAAAATAACTAAAATATTTGATGAAACTATTAAGAAAAGGATTAGTAACGGGTAACACTAAAATTGATCCCTTTTTTATGGTATGTTTTATCTATTACTTTTCTTCGAAACTTTTCCAAAAGATGCGCCATGTCTTTCTCTACAAACAACTTTTTTCATCCGATTCAGATATTTTAAACGTAGTGATGCACAATAAACT
Source organism: Didymodactylos carnosus (assembly GCA_905250885.1). Lineage (NCBI taxonomy): Eukaryota > Metazoa > Rotifera > Eurotatoria > Philodinida > Philodinidae > Didymodactylos > Didymodactylos carnosus. The sequence goes on along the minus strand of CAJNOQ010000422.1, from coordinate 22,064 downwards.
ACATCTTCTCAAACTGTCTCGTGTACTCTTTCGTATGTAGAGTCTATTTCTACGGCACAAAGAGTGAATTCACATAAAATTGTCTGAGAAACAACAAAAATCGATTTTTCCACACAGCAGATTTGAACAGCGAAAGTTAGTGAGTGTTTTCGGATTTATTCAGTAGTGTGTAACACATGGCGTTTTCTCTACAAAATCAAAGAGACAAGAATCCAACATGTTTGACTTTGAACGAGTTATAATTAGAATTCTCCTAGGAGAGGAAAGAACTATACCACCAAAATACTCTCATGTAGTTGCAATGTGGATAAATTCGAGAAAGATGACGGTTTGAGAGCTTTGTCGTAGAACTTTCCACATTTGTCTTTTGCAATAAAAGAGTCCATAAATTGTTTGCAGAGATACTGAAGGCGCATCTTTTGAAAAAGTTTGGATCTCATGCAGAAGAAGTAGAAGAAATACTAAATGGCTCGTTTTCTTTTCGTTAAATGCGCAACTTACTTCGACAATAAAGCCTAACACTAGTGCTAATATGTAGACATTCGATATAAACCACCAACTAACAAAATACAATTGACTCCATCTGAAAAAACGATAATAAATTTATAGAAACGCCAGATACAAGAAAATATCTTGATTATAAATTTGTTTTTGAGAGATCTACAAATATACATCTAATTGCTAGCGTTTACTAACCTTGTTGTAAATGATCGTATACCAGTGAGAAATGTTCCCCAATTATTGATTAACATTATATCATACAAAACGACAACGGACGACTATAAATGATAAATGATACCATTCTCATAATAAATATGCAAAGAGCAATTTTTATACTAACATAAAAGTCATCAAAATTATTTGCCCAATAATTTGACTGCTCAAATGATCCACATGGAAAATCTCTAAAAAAAAATTTATAAAATACGTATAGCTTGAAGATAACATGAGTGTTATTCTCAATAAAAACAAAGATAGTTGATCAGTTTCAGTTTTCGTGAAGTTTACAATAATCAGTCTAAAAATTATTTGTTTTGAAAATTCGGGAAGTTGTCATATGATAACATTTTCTTACTTGTTATGCCAATCTGGTGGAGCAACAATAACTCCTCGAAACAGCCACATTCCAAGTATTGCATAACTGTAAAATAAACACTAAACACAAACGAAAAATGTAATGACAGTTCAAAGTGGAGTCAATTTATACTAACTATAAGAACTCCGACGAACGCTTTTAAATTTCTCATACCATCACTTATCGTACCCATTATAACACCATATTTCTGAAACGAATATATAGAAATTTCTCAATAATGTCTTTCTATTAGAGATTATCATTTGTCACATATTCATCATGAGAGAACAGTTCATTAACCGAACGGACTTTATCAGTCGTAGGGAGTTTCAAGAACATACACAATAAGTCTAAGGAATTTTGTCTTTAGTAAAATCAATACCAAAAAATATTCATATAGAGATTGAACTTCCTTATATTTAATGTCTAAAACTTCATATAAAATCTAAAAATCCTCGTATTATATGTTTCCTCAATACCATGTTCAAACGCCTACGCTTTTCACATATGTAACACTACTAAACAAAAAGTTGAAATTCGATGTCAAATGAACTTGTAGCAGTACAATTTAAAAAGCTGAATATAACAATAATATGGCATGTACAGATTTTTCTTCATACATTTTATCAGCGATTAATATTTTGAAAAAAGTTTGTTGTAGTGGAAAGTATTCTCATCTTCTGCTCTTCGTTTATTTCGCTACTTATATTTGACTTATTCTTTTTTCTCAGAATTTTCTCAAAACCATTAGAGATCCTGTCTTTGCATCTTATTCTTTCTTTCTGGGTATTTTGTCAAATTTTTCTTTCCTATCTACTATATATAGTTGTGGTGTTTATTTAGTTATTATAGAGAAAGAAGCAGTTCAACATCTACTCGATGTTGTATTTGTTTATATACTCTCTTCCCTCTATAATTTTAATAAATCATTAAATAGACAGATTATATAGAGGCAGAAAATCTTCACAAATATCATTTTATATAAAAGATTCTAACCGTAAAATGTGGCATCCATCGTATTATTCGCAATATAACAAACAAATTAATGATACGTGTTATTGCCCATAGAGATGTTGCTGTTCCTTTAGAATCACGAACAACCTCACTAGAAAATAAAACAAAACAGAAGTTTGATGATATTCAAATATTTTATGCTTACCTATTCGTGATGCTTAAACTATGATAAATACCCCAATGAGTTACATGTAAAGTCTAAAAGACAAAAAAAAAAATAGTTTATTGCTTAGAGAAATATCTATTATTCAGCTTACAAATAGAACGATAGCCAAAATAGAATCAAAACAATTGAAATAAAATTTGAAATACATTTTTGGCCGTAGAGACCAAATTTTAAGTAGAAATTCAAGTACATAAAATATACAAAATGACAACAGAAAATTCTAAAACAAAATAAATGAATTAAGATAATATGGCAGATATATTCTTGGGTACTCACCGATAGCACAGCATCAATTGTAAAAAATTGTGAATGATAACGAAGACCAGCTTCAATCTAAAATAAATCATTCGATATAAGATAGATAGTTTTTAATACTCTATATCACTGACCACTAAAATGACGACGTTCAATAAACCAATACCATTTGCAAACCATGTTAAATATTTTGATACGCCAATAATCTGCATTATAGTCCATATGCCTGTATATTGCACAGGCTCTTCAAGCTAAAACGATAAGTTAATTATGAATATCGAATAGCTGGTTGTATTTTAGTAAAAAAAATTTTCAAAAGCTCTATTTTATAATTCTGAAAGTTGTCCAACACATTCGAAGCTACAATTTATAGAAAGGTTAAGCGCTCTGACGTGAAAAATTTGAAAACCCACCATGACAGAGGTAGAGGTCAGCGGGTTATTCTCGGTTCCACGAGACTTTTAATGGGGCAGGGACCAGGCTTTTTGAAAATAGTCTTGTATTGAACATAAAAATTTCTTAATTTCTGTGCCTGTTCGTATGTAGGTACTAGTTCTGCGAGAAAGAACTCAAATAAAATTCCAATAGTCTTCAATTAATATCTCCCACTCACGCTGTCCGACGCGCCACATTTCAACGCGCTGACTTTCAAACTATCTGCGCTATTTTGAAAAAATATTTACGGGACTACGGAACTGAGATCAAAAACGAGTGCGTTCTACGGGACCGGGACCAAAATTTTTTGGTCCCACAGACCTGTAGTCAGAGAGCGTAACTACAAACGAAATAAAATGAAAACAAACTCTGGTTAAATATTTCACTTCTTACATGAATCTGACGCAATGCCCTGGCCACCTACGTCGGTACATTTTGTTTAATTATGGCGTTTTGACCTTCTACTTTCTCACGCTAACATTCTCTGCTTACATAGGATTGTAGAGCAGAAAACTCTCTAACAAATAAGCTATTTCACTAGACTTGCTTTCTTAGCTTTCAAGAGATATGTCTGATGTATAGTGAAGTAGCCAATAAGTAGACCAATTTTCGCTCATTATGTGCGCTTTTCAAGTGAAATGAATGTATGTATCTATTCAACAATCATCGACGGGGACTTTGAAGATATTCCGAATCCGTTAGGTCAATTTAGGTCAGAATTACGAAATAGAATTATTGAAAATCTGTTTCACTAAAACATAACTCAATCGTTTAGCTGTTGAATGGTATATTTTTTCATTTTTGTAATTTAAAAACAAATTCTTTCTTTGTAAGAGGATCAGTGCTTTTGCTCTATGAAAACGCAAAACACAAAATAAGAAAACAAAGTTAAAAGCTAAACGCACTAGCGTATAGACCACAAGAGTTGGCCTGTGCAATAGCAAGAAGAAGAATATCTCGATTTGTAATGGCCTAGTAAATGACACATCATGGATGGACGAGTAATATTTCTTATCGCTATAGCTTTCATACGTACCGGTTTGGCAAGATCAATATCCAATGAGAGCATGGCTACTGAAAACGAATCCCAACTGATATCATTAGCATTTTCGCCACGAGCTAAGGTCTACAATTAAGACTGAAAAATCGAATCAAACTGAGGAAAAAGGGGAAAGTTTCACCCATAGCTTGTAACATACATCAATTATTTCTTTTTGATGTGTGGGTGGTAATTCGGATGAAGATATAACAAATTTGACAATACGAAATGGGGCAGTTGTTCTTGAACTAAAAAATGAAGTGATGGATAATAAAAAGGATAATAAAAATCATAATTATTCATACTTGAGAACAAATTGAATATTTTCATTGTTTTCAGATGGTTCTCGTTCAACAAATGTATCAAAACAAGCTCGAATTGCTAATCGACGACGAAATAATGAATTTTGCATCGATGTCTAAACAAAAAAGAAACATATATTAGAGATAGAGAAGGAAATAGTTTGACTTCACTTACTGTAAAAAATTCTTTGAATGTATTCATTTTAATGACCGTAAATAAATTCATCAGGCAATAGAGACCTGTTTAAAAAGATTTTAAAATTAAAAAAAAAATATTCTATTTTTCATTCATATTTTTAATCCTTACCAATGGTCAAAAATATTGCAAAATAAATAATATACAAACGATTTCGTGAATAAGCTGGTAAAGTGACTAAAATTAGCAGAAGTTATATTTCAAATTTTGTCGAAGTTTAACATAAGATACGAACTATCCGGATTGTTTGCCGTTGTCAATAGGACAATTAAACTTAATAATGAGTCACCAAAATCTGGAAAATATTTTGTACCTTCATCGGATCGCTTTGTATTCTTTTAAATGGAAAAAAGAGAATACAATATAAATAAATAAAGGAAAAATTGAATAAAGTTTAACTTATTACCTGAACAGGTGGAAATAAAATCATACCAATAACAGAAAAAAAATAAACATGAATAACGAGAAGAATTGTAACACTAAAAATATGTATAGATTTTTATCATAGTATGAAAGTTTTACAATAAATATACCTGAGAATTTGTAGAAATGATTTTCTTAAACTATTAAGTATTTTTTTCATTTCACGTGATATAACAGCAAGAAAAAATGGACGCAATAATTGACGAATATTCACAGTCTAAAGAGATACAAAATATAAACTAAATTATATATACACACACACACATATAAATAAAGATTTACTTTTTCTTTACAACCCATTATACATGATATAATTAAATCGATAAGTGAAATGGTTGTTATAACAAAATAAGCAATTAGCCATGGTTTTCGTTTAACATGTCTAATACCAATTAAATAAGACTAAAAAACGAAAGGATTTTAATCTTCGATAGAAGCATTCTATTTACTCTTATTATTGCATCAATATAAAATATTAATATACAAGTAGCTTCGATAAGTAATTGTAACCAACATGGTAATGTATGACGTGTTGACTGTGTTCGAACATCCGATGATTGACTAAGAGAAGATGGATATTGAATAAATATAAGCAATAAATAGATTGAAACAATGAAAGCGATTAATCGTTGAATATAAGATGACCAATACCATCTATACCATGTTAAAACAGTAGATGGTGACATTTTATGAGAAATAGAACGAAATTGATAGGCATCTTCTAATAGTACACTACATTTTAATAGTCGACTTTCACCTAAGAATATATACAAAAAAACATGATATAAATGAGTATAAAGAAAAGAATAAATAATCATACTCCATGTTTCACGAATGCCACTACTGTAATCAGTTACAGACATGCGAGTAAACTGTCGCATTCTTACAATCTAAAATAATTAAATTATATTTACTTTGTTATTAGTAGAAGAAAAACACATTTTTGCCTTCAACAATCTTGTTGTCTATAAAATGAAATTATTCTACAAAAACTTTTTTTTATTTAGAAAATAAAAAAAACAAAAATGGACGGATTAGATTAAATATACTAAAAGTTTGTTAAAAATGAAAAACTGCACACTCATTGTTCAGTTTAATACTAAAGCAAAACAAAAAAAAATGTAAATAATTGTACTAAAAAAAAATATTTAGCACATCTTTTTGTGCTACATAATAATAATAAAAAAAGAGATACCAAACTAGTTTTATTTATGAACTATTAAGTAAAAATACGTTTTTAGATCTAAGTTTTATTAGCCAGTGAAGCAATTTTGTCCACAAATACATTCTCGTATAGATTAACATAACATGTTTATAATCAGAAATTTTCTTTAAATAAGATAAAATTAAATCTGACATTAGTCATTAATTCATAATTTTTCTATATAAATACAATTAGGATATTTTACTTTTCATGGGTTTTTTGCAAAATGCTGCTATAGCCGTTATGGACATAATTAATTCACAAAATATAAATACTACTTGTGTAAGTCCAATAACAAATTCTAATTTTAATACAATCCATTGCCATATTACCCAATATAATAACGCCAGAATTCCCATTAAACATAAAATAAAACATAATATGATTAAAAATAAATTTTCTGTTAAATTTGCATACAATGTTAATTGTAAACGAATAAATTCCAGAGTTAATGTTAAACATAATGCAAATATTTCAAACCCATAGATTGTCCAATCGTGATAATATGTTCCAATCACACCTTTCCAGATAAATATTAAAATTTCAGCAAAAAACCACTAGAAAAAAGGATTCAAATAAGATTGATCAAGAAAAATCTATATATATGAACCTAAATTTACCAAAACGACAATTGGTCGATGTACGTGGCATAATACTTGCAACGGAATTGATGCACGAACAACAGAAAGTTCATCTTGACGATTCTTATTTACAATCATTATCTAAAAAAAAAATTATGATGATTGTTCAGATAAAAATTACAAGAATATAGTGTACACGATACATTTCAGAGAAATTAATATATGATTTATACGCAACACTTGCTTTCAAAATTTTAAGCTCAAAAGTGACAGAAGTCGAACCAACATATATTTTGCAAAATCTGTGTTATGAACACTTTTCTTGACCTTTCATAGACATAGAGAAATCCTGATGTAGTGACTTTTGTGTGCTTTACATATGAGAAATGAAATCTTGTTACTAAATAGGTCCACACATCAACTCATTTTCTGTAAAAGACAAGCTAGTACATCATCTTAATAACTTATTCTGATAAAACAGAGAAACATAAAATTACTAGCACAGTACTGACGGTTCCAGATGCGACCGGTCACTCGTACCGTTGGAGTAGAATGGATTATGAAATAATAGCTTTTAGTGAACTACAATTGTTTTAAGACAAATACAATAATTACACAGATTCGAATGCAATACAGAAGCAATATTTTTCCTACTTCACGCAATAATCTTGATAAATTTGCTCAAAAAGCAGACCTTCATTTTGAGAATAAGTGGTATGTTACTTCAGAACAAGTTGACAATTATTTGTTCATCATCATATTTTATTAATAGTACAGTGAAAAAACTCTGAATATTCTACGATTAGACAGTGAATCGTTTACATGAAATTCTTGGCAGGTGTGAAGTTACAACAACACTGTTACTTGATGAATTTTAATTTAATTTGTGTTGAGTTAAAACATAGGACGATATATTTGTAATAAACTGACTATTTTTTTTTCGTTTTTCATTTTTCTTTCTCATTTTGTATTTGCATTTATTTCAAGGTCTATTTAGATATCGATAAAATTGTTAATTTGAAGCTACGTTTTTTTTGACGATAATATTTATGAGTGGATACGTCGTTGTACACAATGTTAAAACCCATTTGATTATAGTAATTAAAGCGTCTTTGATTAATTTCTTCAGCTTCTTATCATCAATGATGACGTCACGATTATGTTCAATTCTTGTTAATCTTGTTATATGTACATAAATTTCTTTATTCTTACATGTTAATTGTATCCGGTTCCAAAATTGTGAAACAATAGAGTTCGATTTCTTTTTCCAGACGACAACAATCTTGTATACAATGAAAATTTGCTTTGCTTAAATAAACGCCTTGCTTTCTCACTGTTGATTTTTGACACACAGTTGGAGATCAAATTGAAAATAAAATCCCATAGCAAAAAATTCATTATTACATTTCGCTTATTATAGTTCCTCGGTCAGTAGTTCACATCGTCAACGTATTGAAAAAATTGACTCAAGGTTCTTCGGACAAGTGGGAGTTTAAAATCCCATGATCAGAACAGTACGAAAAAGATAAGAATAGCAGAAGCAAATAACTTCCACAAATATTACATTGCATTTTTTTTATTCAAATAATAAAAAGAATATACACATACGAACTATCGGAGTGTTATTATCATCATACATATAAAGATATGTCTACAAAACGTTTAATACTAGGTTTTTTTCCTTCTAGAAATTATTCTTTCTATTTTTTTCTGGTTTAAGATTTCTTCTGCGTGTGTGAGTAAATCAAACGAAAAAAAGAAAAGTTCTAGAAGGAAAACAGCAGAAGTAAACTCGTTGTAAACATATCGTCATATGTATGATGATAATAAGATGCTGATAAATGTAAAATCAGCTCATTGAATTAAGATTGGTCGTCTTTTTTATCTAATAATTCTTGTAATTCTCGTTCGAGTTCTGGTTTTCGTTGTAACTTCTCTTGCTGACTTTTATCTGGTTTAACATTATCTTGTTTCAAATGTTTCTCAAGTCCTTCAATCGATTTTAATACTTTTTGTATTTTTTGTATTCTTTTATCCGTTTCACTTAGTTCTGGTTTAGTTGTTGTTAATCCTTTCATTTTTGATTCTATCTGTCTCATTTGTTGTTGTTCTTTTTCAATTTGTTTCTGACGTTGTTTTTCTTGTTCTAATGCCTCTTCTTCAGTGAGTACAAGACCCGGAATTGGATTCAAACGTTTCGATTTTACATATTGTTGACCAACAGATTGATAAACTAAAAACAGAAATATAGAGGCTACAAATCTATGTATACTCAGAATTGAGAACTGTTATTTTTTACCAGGCATTTCATCTTGTGGTACATAGTTTTCTTTGACACGAATTGGTTTTCGCCAACTTCCATCTGGTCGTTGACTTCCTAAAAGGAAAAATAACTGCTATCCAAGACAAAAGTGAAGAAGTCGTAATTCATTGATTTTCTAACCTGGGATAAAAGATTGTCCTGTTTGTTCGTCACGTACAATATTTTGACGTTCAAAATTTGAGCCACGATTTAAACGGCTACTATTATTATTGTTACTCGCAGTTGCCATATTGGACAAGAAACAAATCAAAAATTAAAGTCAATACAACAAATGATTAGGCAAATATCTTAAGTAAAAATCGAGAAACTATTGAATCAAAAATAAGTAATTTATTCTATTATCCGAATTAACAGTTCTGATTATTGCCCACTATTAGCAGGATCCTTTGAAGCGAGAAAAAGACTTTTGTTTTACATCGGATTTCAACAAAAACTTCAGAAAACATGAATTATATCAAATGATGCTTCTAAAGTAATTTTCGGCTTTCTAATCCCCTCCCCTCCCCATAATACAAGATCACTGCCGATTATATGAGTTGCAAACCAACCAACTTTTTTCGCGGACATAATAGAAGACCAGTGGTCTTCTGTTATGCCCGCGAAAAAAGTTGGAAAATGCTCTATTCTTTAATTTTCAAAAAAATGTCGCCAAAATGTATTTCTGAAAGGGGATGGACTTCTAGTACGTGGGGATTACCGTTGGGCTACTAGCAGGCGACAAAATTTGACCGCAATAGAAGACCACCCTTTACAACTCGGCTTGCGGGATAAAGTAGTCTTCTATTATAGAGGGAGAGAGTATCCGTAATCGTTGAGAAAATAAGGAGCAAAATATCCTCTTCAGGCAGTCCGTTGTCACTTGTCCGATCGGGCAAAGCCTGATCTCAAGAATCATCAATCGTCTAATGAACAGGAAGTGTTCATTCTACTCCTCGTGTACCGATTATTCATCTTATATTAAAGTTATGTGTTCAGTCTTCTTTCTCTTTTGTGACAGAGACGAATAGCAAACATAGCTCAATTTTGTGCAATTTATCTTGCCCGATTTGACAATGGGGGTGGCACATTACTATTACTTTTAAGAGTAATCCAAATATTGTATATATTCCTATTACCAGCAACAGTAAAACTGGAAAGTATTACTGTTACTGGTAATAGGAATATATACAATATTTGGATTACTCGTAAAAGTAACAGTAATGTGCCACCCCTATTTGACAATATTGCTCGTTCAGGCCAGATTGACATTGCCCGGCTGAGCAAGGTACTCCTGAGGCAGATATAGTCGGTCAGTTTTCTGACCGTATAAGAAAGCACCGTATTATCCAAGGAAAACTCTATTTTATGCAGTTTTTGCCGCTCTATCACGTGGAATAAGTGCCTACATGCGCTATAGCTTTGATTTATGCGCTAATCCGTTGAAAGAAAAAAGTATGGAAATCTTGCCTGTTCGGACAATACATCTTGCCAAAATGGACAATCTTGTCCGATCGGGCCAGAAAGCGTGACAACAGACTGTCGAATCTTACAAAAAATTTTACGATTTGAATCGAAGTAAACATTCAATCTCATCGAACGTAGGAGGTGAATTTTTGTTTTATATCCAGGGGTCCCAGATCTTCTGATTTTGACAGAAAAATTCTGATTTTTGAAACTTTTTCTGCCTCGTTTCTGCTCCTTTTTGCCCTAAGGTCTAATGATTTCCTGATTTTCGTGTTTTGTATCTGGGATCCCTGTTTATATCCTTTCTTTTTACTTTTTATCGTAGTTAAAAACTGTGAAAATCGCAAAAAGGCGTTTCAGAAAATCTGCAGTTTTGAAACAACGTCAGCCTATTTTAAAAATATACTTTCAACATTTCGATGCTGGTTGTTTTCCTTTCAAAAAACAACATGACTTTTGAAATACTTTATACTGCTAATTAAAAAAAGATCTACCCATTTTAACGAGTTAATGCGTTTTGAAAAGATGCAGTAAATTACTCATCAAATGTCACACTGCTCTGCACGGCGTCTCATTTTGAAGACTCTACATGGCGATGTGGTTTGTCAACAAGCTTGATTCGATTTTACAAGATTAGTCTTCTAGAACACCGTATATTTTTTTGAGAATTTAAAGCTAAAGAGACCCCAACATCAACTCAATTGTTTTTATTGATTTAGGACTAAGTTCGAGTTGGTAGGAGACTTTTAATACAGTAAAGATAAAGTCTTGTTTGTTGTGATTGTATTTATACAAAATAACAAAAGCAAAAAACAATATATGACAAGAAAACCTAGAGAAGAAAAAAAGACATCGTATTCACATATGAAAAAGAAAAAAAAGAAAATTCATTGTTTAAATATGTGTACACTGAGAAAAGCACATGCGCGAGTGCACAACAAAGAAAGAAAATTATCAGAAAAAAAAATTTATTTATATTTGCCAAAAAAATTCAGCTGTTCATTACACATGAAAAAACAAAAGAAAAAGCGGATTTGAAAAATAATAGAAAAAATGTTAACAATTCTCATTTTTTATACGTATCAATTACTTTTGATTTTAATTGATCAACGGCATGACATAATTTCACAGCTGGACCTAACTTGAATTCTAACATTTCTTGAACAGTAGGCAAATCAAGTAATAATAATGCGTGACCATCGATTTCCTAAAATAAACAAAAATAATAAAATACGATGATTAAAATTCTACTTAAAAGAACGGATGATATATTCATCTGCTACCAGTTTCCTTTTTTTTTCTGCGTTGTGCTATGTGAAGGATGATAAATGTTTATTAAGGATTAATTTTTTTACTGCGCTAACTTTTTTTCGAATTTTTTTTATTTATCAATTTTACCTGTTCTTTGATGTTATCTATGGCAAATGAACATCCACATTCGTTTAAAAATGCACAAACATCAATTACTGTCCATTGAACGGGATTTAAATCAAGAAGATTCTGATTCATAATATTTGTTGAAGTTGTTGCTGTTGACATATCATCACTGGTTGGTGTTGATGAATTATTGTCAGCACTTTTATTATTATTATCGACAATTGTTGTCGAATCGCATTCTTCAATTTTAAACTTTTTAAATCCATTTTCTCCCTCATCATTCAAATCATGTCCGTTAGTTAACGAACGTTTTGCACTACCACCTCGACTCGATAAAGATGGACGACCACGACCTTTTCCACGAGGACGACCTCGACTACCACGACTACTATTAGTTGTTGCTGTTGTTATTTTTGACGGCTGAGGTTTATCTAAATAAATAAAATCATTTCTCTTTCTCTTTATAACTCACGAGGGAAACTCCCCAAGTGTATCACCATTTTTTCCTCAAAATATACACGACTAGATGTAATCGACGTTGCTGATTTCGAGTATCATAGTCATTTTTACCCAAACTGCTTTAGTTTTCTTGTTCTGCTGGTATATCTTACATAATTCCTCTCTTATCCATGAACTTATTTAAGATATCAATCTTACCATTTTTCCGTGTTATTCGTCCTCTTTTTCCACCTCTTGTCGTGGTAGTGACATGTTGATCTTGATTCGTTGATGTCGGACTTTGAACAAGTGGATTTTTATTATCTGACGAAGAACATTCTGGAGATACGATTGGCGTATTATTTGAATTTGTGGCTAGTGTTGACAATGAAGAAGAAAAACTAGACGAGGAAGAACAAGACGTAATCGAGGAACAGCGTGACACTGAACGATTATTATCAACGACTATTTTTAAATCAAGTGTTTTAGGACGTGGTGTAGCATATTTTGAAGTTTCTAATTTATCACTGTTCGTTTGTTGAAAAGATTTTTGAGCATTTTCATCATCGGTACAAGGCACGATTGCTGCTGTTGTTACTGAAATAGTGTGAGGTGATTCTAGTTGCCGATGCTGCTGATCATTTTTAGATTTTTCAGCCAATGTTGAACTAACAAGATCTAAAAACAAATTATTTCAGCTTTTCTAATACATTAATGGTAGAAAAATGCTGAATCATTATAAATGCTTCAATTCAACATATAAAGAAAAGAATAATGATGCACAGACCTGTCTCATTTACAACTGTAGCTGACGATGACGTTGATGATTCTGATGAATTAGATGAAAATTTTTGCTCATTTTGAACTGTTACATCGGGTACAATTGGTTCTTCTTTTGGAATTATTTCAATCTCATTACTATTTGACTTTTGATCATTCGATACAGCCGCTGTCAGTATTTTTTTTCTTGCTACTCGTGTTATTGTGTGTGTACGAGGTTCAATATGAAGTCGAAAACCACGAGTTTTACGATCACAAGTAGTCGTTGGCAGTTCCTCTATGGGTTCAACTTTTTTCATTGTATCGTCACCGTTTGATGCAATTGTTGATGTTTCATCAATGTCATTTTTTAGATTGAGAGTTATTGTTGCACTGTCATCTTTTGTATTACTGTTATTTTGTTGTAAATTAGATAATAATGATTTTTGTTTACGTTTTAGAAAACGTAATTTTGTACGTTTATTCACCGGAACAGTTTTTGATTGAGTATTGAAAGCTAAATACAATACATATAAATTTAATATAAATGATTTATTTTATCAATTTAAACATACTGAATGTTGTTGTCAATAATTTACACTTTTCTGGACATAGATCATTCGATTCATTTAATTTTTTCAAATGTACTAAATTTGGACACATTTCTAATTGTGTACAAACGTGTCTTAAATATTCTAGTAGTGACTGAGGTTCTCGTATAATTGATACATTACGAAATGATTGTTTCGTTTTTTTACATTTGAGCAATTCACTAATCATATTTGGTGCTGAAGATGACGATGATGATTGTTCAAGACGACGTATAGCACGTGAAGCATTTGTCGAACAGTTAATTAATCGTAAAAGAACTTCTTTTAAAACTATATGAAATGGACCAGGACCGAATGATGATGGAAGACGGGCAAGACGTGATGAACAAAAATAGGGACCACAATAACATCGATGATTAATAAATAATGTACAAATATATACTGAACCTAAAAAAATGAATAAACATTTATGTGTGTGTAGGTATGAAGTTATTTCTAATGTGTTGTTTTTTGAGACAGTCAGAAAAATGAGAAAAAAAAGAGACAGACGTTTTATTCACAAATTGCTAGAGCGATTGCTTTATAAAATAAGACATTCTGTAGCTAGAAACGATTCTTAATGATCACATTATAACAATTTTCCTAGATGTCCTGACACCAGTTATATAATTGATCCATGTCTACTTGTGTAAAGTTATGTTAAGAAATAAGACAAAAGAGTTGTTGATTATTTTTACTAAAAATAATGAAATATGCCTATTTAATTACCCAAATATGGTCTTGGAATTTTTGGACATCTTGTAACAGAGGAAAACAAGCTAAAAAGTTAAAGCATAGAGAATACTAATTATTTATATCATATTTTGTTTCATGTTTTTACTTACTCGTAACGATTTTGTTTAGATACTTTAACATTAACCGAATATCTCAGCGGTTTTATAAAGTCTATATGATTATATTTCGCCCATCCAATAGGAAATATTTTCATTGAATTAATTGGAACAACAGAATAGATACCATGTTCAGAATCGACTCGTAACCAAATTAAATGATCAGCAATGTGAACAACTGTTGAAGAGACAATTTTATTGGAATTAGCAGGATAAATAAGTTCTAATTTCATTCCTGGTTCAATTCTAGACGTTGTCGAAGATAATGTAGGTAATTGAAAATATCGTTCGGGTGCAATATCAACTGCTTCATCCGCTTGACTTTTCTTTTCAGCATACAATTTCCAATAATCTTCAGGATGACGAGATGCTAAAAAAATTTTTAAAAAGTAGAATAAAAATAAAAGAATTCCTTTTGTTTTATTTTTTTTTTCAATGTTGATTGTCTCGAAATGTATTGAAGGTGAAAAGCGGATGATAATCTTACATTTTGTTTTCATTAATGCTAATTTATGTTGTGTAGCCCATTGGGCTGGTAAAATAAATGGATGCGAGGCATAAGCACAAAACTGGTGTTGTTGTATATCATTATCTTGTACTACTGCTGAATCGATATGAACATCAAAATAATATTCATTATGTACATGACCAACACTTCCAGGATATACATGTTGATTCGATGGTTCAAACACCTCTAGTTTCATACCAGAAATAAAACGATGTTTAGGTATCACATCTTGAGGCTTTAAAGAAAAAAACATGACAAAAATATGAATAAATGTGAAATGACGATTTTAGTAACTATTCTAACTAAGTGTGCATCAGAATCGTAAATAGCCGTTGTGACATGTTCTATCCACTGTTTTTAACTCGAAATGAGAGTAATGTTATTGATTTATGTCTAAACAAAATTTGTCTGCACGCGAGAAATGCGTAAAAGACAAGATCTTATGGGTAAATTTGGAAAAATTTCCGTACGTATCATAATTTTTGAGACAAAAAGAATAAAATTCTGCTCGAGTACAAGTGCATGTATAGTCATTTTGGTATGTAACTAAAAATCATCGGAAGCTACATATGGTAGAAGGGAGATTTTAGACTTCTTAAGTGACGAGGAGTCAATAGTTAACTGTTCGACCAGTTAGTTATTAATCGATAACTGTACCGATCCATACCTAGTTCTAATGTTATCCTATCTTACTTTAAATATGTGTGGTGGTATAAACCATATATTTCGTCCACATTCTTGTATAATTTTTTGTCGATCTATTTTCTCATTGGGTAACAAATGTACGGGTAATTCATAAATAAAGTCTGTGGAATTCGTTGCAGCCATCCAACCTATGACATGTAACCTCCATTCCAAATAAAATAAATAAAAGTCTGATTCATTATCATCAAGACCAACATAATGCAGTTTTAATAAGCCACCTTGATTTTTAGCAATACGAACAAACCATACTGTCCATGGTCGTACTTCACCTTGAATTTCCAAAATCATACCAACTTTTAATTGATCGCACGGAGTTAAACCAATATCCTAAATACAAATAACATAATATAAAGAATATTCATGTTGTTTAATTGAGCATGAATTTTTCTTACTTTATCGAATAAATACGCTGGTGCACTTTCACCATTCATCTCCTGTTCATGTAATTTTTCAATATCAAATGATGGTGGTTTATTTGTACCACTTTGATTTCTATCTGTAACAATCGTTGGTGGAAACATGAGTTTTTTATTTTCACGACACCATCCAATTGGATGTAATTCTTTCTGATAGACATCACACCAAAAATCATATTCGTCATCATTGTCTTGTAATCCAACATATCTGAGTAGTAACAAATTTTTACATGATAATTGAATTTCTATTAACCAATAATAATCATGTTGTTTATCGTATAAATATTCGAGTTTCATTCCATCTTTGAATCCATGTTCAATTGAGAATATATAATGATCAAAATAATCTTCTGCGACAGATCGACAACTGACTAAAGATAAATATGAACACCAGTTAAAAGGTTGATCGTCCGATAATTCTTGATTATTATCATCCAATAGAGTAATTTCATTGAGAGTTATTTCACATGCACAACAGGATGATGTGACACGACGCTGTGACGAACTAAATAGACAAATATAAAAAAAAATTGTACAAAAAATGCAGTATCATCGTTTAACATGATTTATGACTACTCTATAGACGTTAGCGACAAGAACAATTGATTTACCATAGATAATGTTGGTCTTGTTCCAGTTTTGATTTTGTTTTATCTGACTGTTCTGCTGTATCGCTGGCAGAACAAAATTGCTTATAATGAGTTAACTGTCTACTATTTATCAACTGTTTAGTTAACGGTATTTCGAGATCAAGATTAATTGGTGTCGCTTTTTCATCAGGTTGTTCCAACAATTGAAATTCATTTGCATTAAATACGTCCGTTATGAAAGAATCTATTGAACTACTATTTTGCCATTCAATTACATTTTTGTTACTTTTTTTCCGATATGAAAAGTCAAGAGCTAATTCCTCTTCATTTGTCGTCAATGGAAAGGTGGTTGTAGATTTAGCTAGTGTGTGAGTATGAGCAGGAAGAGGTGAACTATATATTGTTGATGGAATGATGGAACTGGAAACTTTTTGATGTGCAGGTAAAAGTGGTAGTGACGTGGTTGGGGATCGATGAGGCTGAGCGACACTCTTGTCAGCGGTTGAAGCTAAAATAAGAAGTTATTATACATGAAATTTCTTCATAAGAACTAAACAGTCCGATAGTAGACATATATTGACATTCTTTGGCTTTTTTACGTTTTTTTTATAAAACTAAGTATATTTAGTATAACTGAAAAATATTTTTGTAAAAGCATTTTACAAAAATGTTTTTCGATAGTAGACGTGATAATTTACCTTGTGCAGATGATTGATGCTGTGTGTGGTGTAAACTTGTCAATGGTATTCCTCGAGTAACAATGAGTCCACTTTGATGATCTTGTGTAACTAGAGGATATTCGATTGATGTCGACGATCTGACTGAAATTGGAGTATGTTTTGATTTTTCCATTTGGTGTTGAATGGTATTGTCAGCATAACTTCTCTAACAGCACCATACAAACATACATAATTAACATCAAAAAATAAAAGAAAATATATTCATTATTTAGCGGTAATAAGACATAAAACTATGAATAAACAAACTTTAGATATATATCTTCGCTACTTTGAGACGGTTCAAACTCTTTTACTCATATATTTAAACATAAAAAAATAGGTGTTATGCGAAAACACAGTGATTACTATGCTTTTTGTTATTAGAGTTATTAGACTCGACGGAGGTTTTTAGCAAAGCTTGCGTGATGCTTACTATGGCTCGACAACAGTGATACAAATTCACATTCTTCATCGTTATCTTGTTCTTTTTTCCTTTATCGCAAGTATATCCGTTCTATATCACCTCAAGACAAATCTTAACTCATTATCAATGTCTTTAATATCCAGATGATATTCGTTATCAGCAAACAAACTATGAACTGTGATATTATGCATCAAATACTTTGATCTCAACATATCTTTATACAATTCTTCCTATTCTCTAATTGTTTTGCGCAAAATATTAGAGCAGTAGGCAGGGTGAATGTATCGGGGGCTAACTTTTTCATCCTGATTTAACAAATATTTCGAGAAATTTTTTACTTGAACCGTATTTTAAGCTCTATGATTTGCGTTTGCTCGTTAACGATGTTCTTTTCGTGAATAAAATAGTCTTAGTCTTAGTCTCAAGAACTGTAGATTCTTATAACTCGTTCAGAAGATGCTAATAGGAAAAAAATAGCAGTATGTGTGCAGATGCTGAGTCGATATTTTTTAAATGGCATTTAATAAATCTAAAATAAAAAATATGTATTAAGTAATAGATAGTTTTTCCCGCATGACTAATGATATTTACTGAGGAGAAGATACGCCAGTACCCTGGACAACAGTGATTTTATAACCACGTTTGATATGTCGAATTTCTTAAATTATATGTCCTTATTCATTTCCTTCTTCACATTTCAAGAATAAAAATTGTCAAAAACCTTCTTAATTAGGAATACCTATATATTTCTCTGATTTTATTTAAATAAACAAATTGAATTTATTTATTTCCTCTTTCGTTCTTCATATTGTTACGATTGATTCAATTTTTACCATCACTATCTTCCAAATTCCTCGAATTTATAGAGGTCAATATACAAATAAACTCATCTGTTAGCCGCCGTTGTTATGTTTTTGTAACATTCTCTCACACAGGTCAATATCTTCTTACAAAAATAATCAAAATATATAATTTGCTTGTCCCGAACAGTCGGAATAATCTAAGCACCATTTTTGATCAGCTTACCGTTATAACTATTAGTAATATAAAGCGAAAAGTCAGAAACGGGCAAGTTCAGTCCTAATTTATCCTTTAACTCGTATCCACGGTATTTCGTTCATTCAGTATCGTATATCTAATGAAAAATACTAAGCGAATGACAAAAAGATGTGTAACAGAATTTTCGCATGCCGTAGCAGCGACATTCAGTCGTTAACACCTAGCGTACTCTAACGACTATTCTCTTTCTAGCACCTTTTCAATGTAGAAGACTTTTAGCCTCTCCGAAATTGGCCTTTCAGCAGTCTGGTTGGTACATATCATCGGTAGTATTTCTAGAGAACATAAATATTTAAAAAAGGAAGATATTTTATTAATCTGTGTTGTTTAATCAACCTTCTATGATTATCCAAAATTTTCCCATAATTAAATTATTCTCACTAATTTGGAACTGTTGTTACATGGTGCTGCATTATCTTGAATCACTCTCTTGTAGAAGTTTATTTTATAGAACCTTCTACAAATATGCGTGCAATATTCCGTAGGATTCTTCATTGGCGTATTGCCTTCATGAAAAAAATATATTAAGGACAATAAGTAGGTGTTGCACTGTAAAGAATTATATTTCTGAACAGTGGATTTTCTTAAAATTCGAAATAAAAACTGAACGATTCTTGATTGGAAAACTACGTATTTCTCTAGGAAGTAGATCTCCAGGACAAACTTTTCTGTTGCCCCGAGTCCGAACATAAAAATTTTTGTCCTGTCTCGTAAGCTCGACCACGTGAGTAAACAATGTTGTCCCGAACCCGACTGTACCGTAAAAAAAATTTACAGGCTTTTTTGTCCCGTTCTGTTTGTTCCGTAATTTTTAGAAAAACTTTTTCTGTTGTGATATAACGTAACTGTTACAAGAGACGCTTAAAGTCTCAAACTTATTTTTGAAAAAAGTCCACATGACAAAATTTAAGCCTGATTTATTTGGATCTAAACTTAAAAGTTTCTGTATAAAAAAATGTTTTACATCCACTCACTACCTCAGAATCGAAAGGAAAGAACTGTAAACCTAATTTTAGATATGAAACATCTTCTCAAGTTTAGTTTGATGAGTTACTCACCACCCAAACATTGATAATGATAATCAAAAACAAACGGTACTGGCAAAGTCGGCCATTGGTAGGCATTATCAGGCGACTGCACATTTGATTACTCCAAATGACTTTGAAATTCTCACTAGTGAACAACACAAATATAAATTGTTAATAAAAGAATCACTCTTGATACAATCACAAGAATCAATACTAAATGGTACCGATCGCTCAGTACCGTTATACGTCTTGTGTGTACATTTTCACTTTTGACGATGACCGTGAATGGTTGAAATATCAAGTTTTGTAGAATAAAATTCAATTAGCTGCAATTAACATGAAATTATTTCAAAAATCATCGCCTACTGATATTAAATTTATATTGACTTGATAGTATCACAAGAATTAAACATTTGAAGTTGCAGTATAATTACAATCAAAAGATAAAACTTACGAAACAACATTTTTCTGCAACTTGTTCCGAGCCCGTGAAATTTTTTTCTTGCCCCGGGCCCATGCGCCCAAGTCCGTAAATTTTTTTTTGTCCCGATCCCGTCTGTTCCACAGGACGGGACAGACGGGATGGGATTCGGGACTGCTCCGCAGCAGTCTACTAAGAAATACGTTCCTGCATGTATCGCTTTGAAAAGTTTATTGCCGTGTATGGTTCTTTTGCTGCTGTAAGAAAATCATGCTCATTACAGGAGAGAGATGCTACAATCCTATTACTACTCGGATCGGCAGTTTTTCTAGCATTAGCTCCACACTTATATAGTTTTTCATACATAGGCCCGCACGAATATAATTTTTTGAGACCTGAGGATTGATGGCAATATACAGTGCAAAAAAACTCACAATTGGACATTTCTTTACTAAAGGAGTAATCAAATTTAGAATGGAATCTTTGTGCAAAAAAAAGCGATCCCAAATGAATTTTTTTTGACTTTATCACGCATTTAATAACACGAAATAATAATAAGTTCACACACATTAATTGACTTTAAAAAGATTTCTAACACATTTACATGCGTTAAATATTATATACCACAAGTAAATGAAAAAGTTTGCATCTATAAAAAAATCATTAATGCATTAAAACGAATTAAAACGGAGATTTGAATGTGTTATCTTAGCGAAAAAATGCGTTTTAGCCTCATGTTAAATTATTTGAGCGCAAATTATTTAATTTTCGTTTAATGCACACTTAAAAGTGCATTAAAATGAGATTAATGAAAAACGGTTTTGACCATATCGAGAGAAGGTATCAGTTTTTGGAAAAGTTTCTAGGTCCTCTACAGTATGTCTAATTGACCCGAAGCAATCACCCTAGGCCAAACTTTTTGAGAGGAATCCGATGCCATTGTTAGAAAAAAGTAACAACACTTCCTTTTAGAATGTTAGCATCATTTTTGTTGTTAGAAAGCAGTAATACGTTCACATGCAGTAATTTTTAACTCCTGAGAACTCATTAGACAGCTCTTAAAACCTGTGAACGTATTAAATTTACGAAAAATAATTTTAATGCACCCGAATGCGTTAAAGGATTTCACACATTTGAATATATTAATGCTTAGGGCGTGTAAATACATGAAATTAATTTGGATACATGTGACTCCATTAAACGGACGAGAAATATTGTTATGCATTTGAACGTGTAAAAAAATTTAAGAAGTTTAAATGCGTCAGTAAATAAGGCATTTGTAGATGTCGAATTTGTAAAAATGCATTAGAAAAATTAAAAAAGTGAAGGCCCCTAAATACATTAACTTTTAAGCAGGCATGGACGAGTCCGAGTCCGGACAGGAAGATTTTTTGGCGGACTCCGACTCGGACTGGATATGTTTTTGAAGGACTCGGACTTGAGTTTTTGTATTTCGAGTCCGATCTATTCAACTTTTAACACAAATGAACGGACAAAAATAAAAAGCAAAATAACAATACCTTCTGTTTCACAAGAAATTGAAAATTTTATTCGGGAGATGGAGATGCAAAGTTACCTTATTGCAAATTATCCTCATCAAAAAAGAATCTAAAAGATCACCGGACTCGAAATAGACTCGGGACTCGGACTCGGTTCGGACTCGGTATCCCTTCGGACTCGCACCATGCCTGCTTTTAAGACATGTGAAGGCGCTCAAATTTTT
>CAJNOQ010000421.1:0-51359 GCA_905250885.1 Didymodactylos carnosus | reverse complement strand
ATTTTTCCATGAACCGACAGTGGCCTTTCCATACCTTTAGGAGGACTATTGATTGCATATAATCAGACCTTCCCGGCTTTAAGTCGTGTATAAAGTGGGCGGACCTGTGCGGAAGTACCTTTAAGCGTCTGCTGTATGAAAGACAGAGTAGGTCAACCATTTTAAAACTCCAGTGTAAAAGCACACAACTGAAACATTGCAGCTATTTAATTTAAAACAATTTTGAAGCAATCAGTCTTTGCCTTTCGCTCACCATCCTTAGTCAGATACTGTCCACTAACACCCTCTATTGATTGAGAAAAATAAGAGTTGTATAAGTTTATGTTATTTAATTATGATCTGAAACTAAATGTAGAATCATGCAGTCGTTCATAAATGTCTGGTTTTAGAGTATTCAACAGATACTATACATTAAAAAAATGGCTATCACTAACATGGGAAACTAACAGTGAATTGAATTTTGAACGGAGCGAAGTGATATGATGTTGTATTGTTCAATTGGAATGGGTGTTTTAGTAACTGATATAGTAAATATTTCTCTCTTTATCTGTTCGGATCATAACAGCGAAGTGTCAGGGCAAAGCGTTTTTTACTTAACTCTTTGTCAAAACATTGTGTTTGCTATTTCTTCATGTCCATCAATTTATCGGTAATATAAACATACTGTAATTGTTTTGAAGTTCTGTAACAAACGCCCGGTATACAGTAGTATTTGTTGCTAGACTTCTTTTTTCATAACCATTGCTGAATACCTTTTGATGTCGGAAATGGAAACAATCTAAAATATGTGTTTTTGATTCGTATCAGAAAACATCGTTTCTTTCTTAATTCGATAAAAGAATTTTTTTTTGAAAATATAAACGTTTTGTTGTTATTTAACTAAATTCTTTTAGAGATTATTTCCATGAGTGTCTTATGCTATCTACAAAAATGTTTTATCATAGTGATACATTCTTTATATCGTTAGAATAAAATGTACCGAAAGTGTGCTTAATTGTGCCTGAAAGAAATTTACTGTTTAGATCAACGATATCATTGTTTAATTTACGTGAAATGTTTGATTTTCCGAGAATATTTTTTCGACTTTTTTTTATAGTAGAACTGCGACAAAAATCATTTCTTTTCTTTTGAAATGAAATTTTTTTCTTTCTAACGTTTTTTCTCTGTTATATAGTGTGAAATATATGAAACACGCTATTTTCCTTTTCTGTGCGTATGTTCTGCAATCGTTCTCTTTACACAAAAAGACACTGTGAACGCAAGGCAAACAGAGAACGAAGAATTCGTCGTTCTCCTCTCTTCACGTTATTTTTCAGTAAAGTATAAAGGCAACGAGCGGAAACATGCACAGAAAAGAAAAAAAACACTGTTTCGTTTATTTCACACTATATAACGAAAAAAACCCTGTGAGAAAAAAAAAATTTCATTTCAAAAGAAAAGAAATGATTTTTGTCGCAGTTCTAATATAAGGTCGGTTTGTGGCGATATCTTTATTTATATCTATACAACTTTTGATTTATAACATGTCTTTAGAATAGATAGAAGGAGAAAAGGATCATTCACATTCGGACGTCTACAAGAAAACAGTAAACATATTGAAATAGAATCAAATATTTTCTTCGCATGTCTTTACTAAAGCGATTGGATTGTCTTATGATGTAAATTTAGTTTCGAGAGTAAGTCTTTTGTCAGACAATAGAATGTGTTAAACGTCTTTGGTGATCGGTTTTGAAAAGAGATTTCAGTCGACCAAAACGAGAGAGAAAAAAATGTATGTACAGAAAAATGAATAAATGTTGTCATATGTAGTATATCAGATTGACCGAATACAAAAAAATCTTATATTTTTCTGTGTGTGTGTGTATGTACCTTTTTTTAAACATTTTCAATCAACATATACAGAAGAAATAAAGAATAAAATATATTACAATTCGATTTTTCAGGTGTTATTATTTTATTTTTTGTTCTTCTACTACAAGCTGAGATAGAAATAATTTGACTAAAAACTCTAGTCTCTTCTAAGATGTTAATAAATATCTATTACAGTTTGAGATTTATTCTTAAAAAAGTTGAATTATTTGTTTTTAAAACTATTAAATCTAGTACTATCTGTGCATTTCGTTAAGTACCTAGTTATATTGTTTTGTGTACTGTTTTCAGCAGAGACGTTGATATTGGTTCCAGTTACTTTCATCGAGGTAGTGGTTTAATGAGAAATTTTTCTCATTCTCTTCTATATAGTATAAAATCAATGATATCTCTAATTGTATTTGACATGACAGTTCAAAACAATAGTAAAATGTATGAGCGATTACATTTTCTCTATATACCGATCTTTCGGGCTCCTTCTCTATTTTTTTCTTTTTGTATATGATGTATATAATATAACAATGAAAATATTTTTATTAATTTTATAATTAATATACACTATAGACATACGCACATATAAATAACTTTTGTTCTGTCTTTGTTTATGTAAATAACAAACCTGAAGTGATATTCTTTCTTTAATCAATCAAAATATTTACTAATGAAATTAATAATTACATAAACATTAGATAAGTCGAGGTTAAATTAACTGTGAATATTGTTCATTAACGTGTACTCAAAGAAAGATTTTCTTTTATGAAAACGTAGAGCAAAGATGCGCATAGTGACGTTGAAGAGAAGTTAATGTGTAGTCTAACGTAAAAATGCATAATATGCGAGACTCAGTTTGTTCAGTTATTTCAACCTTGTGTATGTGTGTCTTTGAATGTATGTACAACATACTTTGAGTAGTAATAGTGTTTTTTTTTCGCAGTAGTAATTTTTTTTCATCCAGATGAGTAGTCTAGTGATTTAATAACTTAAATAAATATCTTTTCTATAACAAATACTTTTGCATTTTCAAAATCACGTGATAATTGTTCACATATTTGGTAAATATATTGACCTTTTGGTTTTCTCCTCTTCAATTGCTTTATAATAGTAAAAAAAAATAAATTCATCCTGTTTTCTTTCTTGCAACTTAGAGATGTCATAGTTAGGACTCCTTATCCACGAAAAATTTTCGCCCAAGAGCGGGTGATCATCTGTTTTTTTTCACTTTATGCATATACTTTTTGACATTTTTAATTTAAACTTAAATGCCATATCATCAGATTTTTTCAATCGTAGAAATCATCCCTTGCCACACTAAAAATTTCATTAATCTTATTGAAACATAGTTTTAACTAAAACATAAATTTTGATAGAATGCCCGTTTCGATAGTCAATAAGGATTTTTTTTCATCTGTTGATTATATTCACTCTCATAATCAGTTCTAAGATATTATTATACTATCAATTAGATCTTGAACTGAGCAAAATTATCAATTTTGTCTTGTACCGAGCAGCTTTGTAGTGTTTTCTTCATATGTTGAAAAGTTTGTAACGCAAATTAGTTTGCGTTTTTTCCCGCTAAAAGTTTTTTTTTAGCAAACAAAAATTCTACAAAAAGTAACCGACAAAAATTATCAGTACTAAGTAAAATTGATGCTTTTAAATCGATTTATTGTGTGTACTCAAAGTAGACATCTTGTTTGTTTGAAAATATAATATTTTTCTCTATGAATCATAAAAATCTTTTTTTACCTTGAAAATATTTTATAATCTCGTATAAAAACGAATGATCAAGAAGATCAGTCTTTTTGAGCACATTTGTTTACCGTCATCGTTGTCTTTTTTCTCTCGTTTTCGTCTTACTAATAAGGTCATTCAAACGCTTCATTTCAAAGATAATCTTTAATAGTATTTTCTATGATTATAGATACTAGTCTAAACTTGCATCGTTTATATTTTGGAAGGGTGTTGTTGTTGTTTCTTTATTATTCATACGTCGATAGAAAGTATTGTACAGAATAGATGTTTAAAAGATTTTGATGAAAAAGGCTTTACGGTGAGCAGCCAAAGTTGCCTCATGATACTGTCTCGGAAAGAGTTTTTAAAAACTCAAATATGTCTGTAGATAGAAATGAAGAAAATATTTAGTTATAATTATACTATCTGATGAGATGATGTACTGAAAATGTCGATAAGTGAGAATGAATTTTTTGTTGGGTTGATGTTAACATTACAATCGATTGATCTAGTTCGTCTATCTTTGTAGCCAAAGAGAAGTTCAGCCAAAAGTTAACTAAATAGGGTGTGGGCAATATTCTTTGAAAGTTTCATAGAAAGCTAAAGACTTTAATGAATACCGTTGTTCATTTTTCTCGTGCAATATAAAGGGTTCATAAATGTCAAGTGAAATACAGTCAAAACATTTTTTTCATGTAAAAAGTAATAATCGTAAAAATCATTTTGCATTTTTTTTTTTTGTTTTTTGTTTAACAAACTTACTCTATAAGAAAAATCAAAATCGAAATAAAATATTTGATCTAAATATTGTTCATCATTATGTATCTTTTAGAGTAGAAGAAATAGAATCAACCATCATGACAATAATAATTAGATGATAATAGTGAATTTACTCTCGTCGATTTTAGTTCAAGACGTGAAGGATAATACGAATTGATTTTTTTTACTCTTCACGCAATTTTTATATTAAGTGATCATCATTTTTCCTTGAGAAGCCATTGTTCATATTTCTTCTACTCTTTCATTAATATGTTGCGATGTGGCGCACATCTTTGTTATCTTATAAAATGAAAAATTATTTTCCTCTTCGTTTTGTAGGCGTAAAATAAAAAAAGAGTTAGAAATATGCTCTCCCTTCATTCCACACACGAGTGATAGAACCTTTTGAAAATTACACTTAATGTTTTAATACCGAGAACGTACCACCGTAAAATCACCTATCGTATTTTGAGGAAAAAGACAAACAACAGAAGAAGAAGAAAAAAACAGCTTTTTTTTGCTAATACATAGTTAACGGAAAATTGTTTTAAGAAATCTGTGAGCGAGTATGAATCAGAGATATTATTCATCATCAACCACATACTGTTTGTAAGTATAACTGTAACATCGTAAATTGGATCAAATTGGATCATATCATAGGCATTAAATTAAGAATACGATATTTTTTGAGACAAGTACGGAGAATTAAAAAAAAGAAAAATTAGAAAAAATCATCAATAAAAATGATAAATTACCGACAGTAGGTCAAAACTATCTGTGAAAAATATAAATGGAAGGAAGAGCGTAAGTGAAAGTCGTACTGCTTGGATACACAGTTTTTTGGCCTGGTTAATGAGTTGCCAGATTGATTTGTGTTAAATTGGTCTAGTTCAAACTTTGAGTGAAATTATACATTTTTATATATGTTGTCAAATTTTCTTGTGTGTGTGTGTGTGTGTGTATGTAAATAAACAAGCGATTTCATAAGAGAGTTATTTAATATAAAAGTCAGTTTCAAATTTCTTTGATATTTATTAATTTACTGAGTGTTGAGGCTAATTTTTACCGAGGGTCATCCTTGCTTATCAAATTATGATGTTGATATGTTGACTTGGCGCTGAGTTGTTGATATTGATAATCATCATCATTATTCTTAGTCTTGTTACGTAACAAACAAAAAGTTTTTTTTTTCTCTCTTCCATTCAGTTCTCTTTATGTATATGCACAGTAGATATGGATAAATAAAAGAAGAAAGAAAAGTATATATCTCTATCACTTCGCCTTGTCTTGTTTTCTTTTCTTCCATATGTACCGATGTTTAGAATAAAAATAAAAAAAAACTGTTTTATAGATGTGTGAAAAAAAAAGAGAGTAAAAGTTGAAAGATACGTATGGTGTATAGTGCGTTTGTGTTCTACGTCTTTAACAAAAGTAAAGGCGACTGATCTCTACATTTTTATGTCTCTGACTCATACATATTGTCTACAATAAAAAATAATGATCAGGTTGGTTTAATTTTTCGTTAGACGAATACCTAGGTCTGAAAACGTTGCCTCTTTTCTTTTTTTATTATCGAATTATCATTTGTTCAAATTTAATTTTGAACTAATTTTTTTAAATCGATCATCTAGAGATAAATTTCATTAAAAATTTGTTTATATTCAGTCTTACAGCTTTTAGAGACAAATTCTTTAAGAGATATCGAGTTTAAAATAATATTAACGTTTCCAAAAGCGTCTTCTATTTTTTTTTTTTTAATCCAAAGTGCAGACCTATATAAATGCAATGAAAGGTCATTTGGACCGGACTCTCATGAACAGAGGAAGAAAAAAAGTAATCAGATATATTGTCGATATTAAGTTCTTTAAGTTACATCATACTGTCTACATCCAAATTCTTTGCTTCTTATTTTATTCGTTATTACTATTACTATTATTATTATATGAGTTATGTATGTATGCGAAGCAAATAAATATACAAAAATTTTGTTCAGAGTTTTTTTGTTCTCTTTTGGTAGTTTTTTTTACTGGTGATAGAAAAACATATACACACAAATGTGAATATTAAAAAAAATGAGTAACCTTGTCTCTAAACTTACAACAATCGATAGTAGTACCACCATCATCATTTTATTAATAAAAATTTTTTGCTTCATTCTTCACTTCACACATCTATACACAAATATTTTATTAAAAATTTCCAAGAATAAAAAATTTGTTATCAGTTTTAGTATGATAAATATATTCATTTACTCATATATTTTATTATTTTTTTTAGATATTACCATCATTGTTATCATGTTTTTAAAATAATTTGTTAATATTATTTTATTAAACAAAATAGAATTATAGAATAGAAAATTAACTAAAAATGCCATCCGCAATGGATGATCATGAACCAGCTGAAATGAAATATTTACGTTCATTTGATTCATTAAATAAAGATATGATTACTGATGCGACAACATCAAATGAATGGGCAGCAAAAAAATATGTTTGGGTACCTGATGAACAAGAAGGTTTTATTCGTGGTACAGTAAAACAAGAACAACATGATGGTTTACTTACCGTCGATTTAGATACAGGAAAACGAATTAATATTCATAAAGATGATACACAACGAGTTAATCCACCAAAATTTAGTAAAATTGAAGATATGTCTGAATTAACATGTTTAAATGATGCCAGTGTTTTATATAATCTCAAAGAACGATATTATAGTGGATTAATTTATGTATGAAAAAAAGATTGACTATTTAATTCTATTAAATTTTTAAATTATGTTTGTTTTTTATTTTATTTAGACCTATTCTGGATTATTTTGTGTGGTTGTTAATCCTTATAAACGTTTACCAATTTATTCTGAAAATGTTATTGAGTTGTACAAAGGAAAAAAACGTGAACAAATGCCACCACATATATTTGCTATTGCCGGTGATGCCTATAGACTTATGTTACAAAATAGAGAAGATCAATCCATATTGTGCACGTATGTCATCCACAGTTTTCTTAACATTTTACAAGATACTATATAATTGAGATATAGAAACTCTCTTCTTCGAATGATTCAAATATTCAAAGTACTAAAATTATAATGAGATCTTATGAGAGTACTATGATCACTATTGCACTTCCGCATTCACGAGATTCTTGTTAGCCACTAATAGTAAATATTTTTATTTTTATTTAGTGGCGAGTCCGGTGCTGGTAAGTTGTTTTGAATCTCTTTCTAAATTCTTCTCGTTTAAACTTTTTTCTTTTCAAAGGTAAAACTGAAAATACAAAAAAAGTCATTCAATATCTAGCCTATATTGCCGCGGCACCAAAGAGTTCTCAAAGACAAACGCCAAACACCGCTGCACAATATCAGGTAAATATCAAACTCTTTTAATTGATCAGAAAATAAGTAAGCTTTCTCTTAACACAACAACAGATCCCTGTATCAAAAGCATTAGATGCGTCCGTAAGTACGATATAAAAATAATTGTATTTGCTAATATTATATGATTTTTTTCTCCTGTTAATGTGTTTTATTTGCTTCGTAACACCATGATGAGAATAACATTCTTCAAACTGTTTGATTGCTGAATGATTTTTTTGTATCCATAATTGCTTTAAGATCTGTAGTCAGCAAAATGGTAAAGCTTTTAGCTACCACGTTCGTTGGATCAAATATACCAGCCAAAATGTCACTGATGGCTCACAGAGACGCACGATGTGGGTTTTGTTTCGAGAAATAATACCTTTCCAAGTTAAACGTTATGTTTTCTATTGCCTCGTCAAAAATAATCTTTAAACATTTTTACCTGTAATTTAATTGATTGAAGAAAGCATTGATGTACGATAGAGCAATCCTGTAAATTTTGTTACTCTTACTTTTGGCTCTCCTGCTTTGTTTGGCTTTTTTGTTTGTTTGTTTGCAATCAGTGATTTGATTCTGTATGATTGCATATTCTTTTTATTGTTTCAGGGTGAACTTGAAGCTCAGTTATTACAAGCGAATCCAATTCTGGAAGCATTTGGCAATGCAAAAACCGTAAAAAATGATAATTCGTCACGATTTGTAAGTAAAATAGTTATGTGTACAGTAGTATGCTAAACATTGTTCTTTAATTCAGGGCAAATTTATTCGTATTAATTTTGATACATCTGGTTTCATAGCTGGTGCTAGTATTGAAACGTATTTACTCGAAAAATCGCGTGCTATTCGTCAAGCGAAAGATGAACGTACATTTCATATTTTTTATCAATTATTACGTGGTGCTAATACAAAAATGATTACCGATTATTTATTAGAAGATTTTAGTCGTTATCATTATTTGACACATGGTAATGTTGTTATACCGGGTATTGATGATAGCGAAGAATTTCAACAAACTGTAAAAGCCATGCAAATAATGGGAATGTCATTAGATGATTTAAATTCATTATTTCGAACAATATCGTCCGTATTACAAATGGGTAATATGCAATTTAAACAAGAACGAAATAGTGATCAAGCAACATTACCTGATAATACGGTGGCACAAAAAGTTTGTCATCTATTTGGAATTAATGTAACAGACTTTGTACGATCATTTTTAAAACCAAAATTAAAAGTGGGAAGAGATTTTGTTACCAAAGCACAAAGTCAAGCTCAAGTATGTTTTTGTTTGTTAAATTACTATAAAAATTTATGTTGTTAAAATATAATTTCCTTTTACAAATCAAAGTTATTTTTACCCATTAGTAAATTGATCATCTCATAGGGTGAACGTTGAATAGAAAGATCACTACTTTATAGCACGTATCTAACAACTTTTTAAGTCTAACATTTTGTTATCAGTAATTCGATTTTTTGGCTTTATCGTATATTTATTACTCTAAATGTTCCATTTTTAGGTTGAATATGCTGTTGAAGCGATATCAAAAGCTGTTTATGAACGAATGTTTAAATGGATTGTTCAACGAATTAATAAATCATTGGATCGTAGTAAACGACAAGGTGCATCGTTTATTGGCATATTAGATATAGCCGGTTTTGAAATATTTACATTAAATTCATTTGAACAATTATGTATTAATTATACAAATGAAAAACTTCAACAATTATTTAATCATACTATGTTTGTATTGGAACAAGAAGAATATAGACGAGAAAATATTGATTGGGAATTTGTTGATTTTGGTCTCGATTTACAACCCACCATTGATCTTATTGAAAAAGTATGTATTTAACATTCTATTATAGTAGCTGCACTAAATATTTGTATGAATTACACTAGGTACACATCATTTGGAGAGAATAAATATCAGTGCTTTTTTGTATACAAAATATGACTGCTCAAGAACGTCTAGATTCTCATTAATATTAGCAATCAATGTTTATTGTTTTTTTCTAGCAAATGGGTATTTTGAGTTTGCTAGATGAAGAATGTTGGTTTCCAAAAGCAACTGATCGTACATATGTTGATAAACTAATCAATTCTCACGCTCAACATCCTAAATTTGGTAATAATGATTTTCTTATTTTACCATTCATATTGTCTGAGGAAACATTTTATTAAATTCATCTTTCTATTTGGTGTTTTAGGTAAACCTAATTTTAAATCAACATCTGATTTTAGTATAATTCATTATGCGGGAAAAGTCGAATATGCAGCTGATCAATGGTTAATGAAAAATATGGATCCATTAAATGATAATGTTGTTGCTTTATTACAAACAGCCAATGATCCATTCACTCGAGATTTGTGGAAAGATGGTACGTTAGTTGAGTTTCATATCTTTCTATAGTTTGAATACGATGAACACGTGGAGATTTTGTTTCTCACACATTCGCTTTAGTTATTGTTTGGGGTAAAAGTCCAATCGTTGTTCTAAAACAGGTTGCATTGTATCCTGACTATAGTAAGTAAGACAGCATGGAACTGAGCGTGGTTTAGGTCCTTTAAGTATTTCTTTCTATTTGATCCGAGCATGGTATTTGTATGCTGTGATGATGATCAATTCTATTAAAATTCTCGAAAAAAACTCATTCTTTTTTTTAGCCGAAATTGTTGGGTTATCAGCCGCTGATCCAAATGATGCGACATCAAATTTAAAAGCAAATATTAAAAAAGGTATGTTTCGAACAGTTGGACAATTATATAAAGATCAATTAACAAAATTAATGAGTACATTAAAAAATACAAATCCAAACTTTGTCCGCTGTATATTACCAAATCAACAGAAAAAAGTACTGTACTTTCTCATTTAATGTAAATAAATGAACAATAAAAATGTCATCTAATTTTTCAGGCCGGTTTAATTAATTCTCCACTTGTTCTTGAACAATTACGTTGTAATGGTGTACTAGAAGGCATTCGTATATGTCGTAATGGTTTTCCAAATCGAATATTATTTCAAGAATTTCGACAACGGTAAATCGGTTCCGATTCTCTTGGTTAACAAATCTTATAATTTTTCTACTTTTAGTTATGAAATATTGTGTCCAAATGTGATTCCAAAAGGTTTTATGGACGGAAAAGCAGCATCTCAAAAAATGGTAAGATAAAAATTTGTTCTTTTTTGACTCGAGTTGGAACAATTAACCATTAGCGATTATTTAGATTAAAGAATTAGAATTAGATGAAAATCTTTATCGTATTGGTTTGACAAAAATCTTTTTTCGTTCTGGTGTTCTTGGTCATCTTGAAGAAGAACGTGATTTAAAATTAACCGATATAATTACACAATTGCAAGCATTATGTCGCGGTGTACTGGCTAGAAGGTATATACGTGGTCCTACTGTTACTTTATAGTGATTAACTATAACTATGATCTTCAACGTTGTAGAAATTATCAAAAACGAATTCAGCAGTTAAATGCAATACGTGTTATTCAACGAAATGGACGAGCTTTAATGAAAATACGAAATTGGAAATGGTGGAGATTATTTACAAAAGTAAGTTTTGGTTTAAAAATTTTAACGAACTTTGAGGATATTGAAACCAAATTTATGGATTCTGTAAATGTTATTGTTGTTTTTACTTAGATCAAACCATTGCTTCAAGTAACACGACAAGACGAGGAATTAACTCAAAAACAAGAAGAAATTAAGCGTTTACGAATAGATATTGATCAACGCAATATTCAAATTCAAGAATTTCAACAACAATTACAACAGACTCAACAGGAACGAAATATGATTAATGAAAAGTTAATTCAGTTATCTGAAGCAGTAGTTGAAAGTGATGAGGTAAACTAATTTGTCATTTTTTTTTGAATTTTTTCATTTGATTGTTTCGACATTTTTTATTTCTTTTAAGAATCAACGTCGTGTTCAAACACGCAAAATTGAATTAGAAAATATTGTTCAAGAATTAGAACAACGACTCGAAGAAGAAATTGAAAGAAGCAACGGATGGACAGCTGAAAGAAAACATCTCGAACAAAAACTACAAGATATTACAGAACAGTAAGTTTCGACTAGATTAACTATTCTAATTCAATATTTGACATGCTTATTCTATTCTAGGCTTGAAGAAGAAGAACATGGACGACAAAAATTACAAATTGAACGCGTTCAATTTGAAGGAAAAATTAAGAATTTTGAAGATATTATTGCTGGTCAACAAAATGATTTGGGCAAAGTGAGAATATGTCGATTATTTTTACATTTCTTTATGTTTTCATCTGTTATTTTTTTTAGTTACAAAAAGAACGAAAATTTCTTGAAGATAAATTACAAGAAGTCAATCATCAACAGCAGGATGAAGGTGAAAAATTTAAACAATTATTAAAAATTAAAACAAAACAAGAATCAGTTTGTAATGATTTGGAAGAGAAATTAAAACGAGAAATCGAAGTAAAATATATTCATACTTTTTGTTCGAAGGTATATATCTAAAGTTGTTTTCTTTTTCAACTTTTGTAGCTTCGTCAGAAACTCGAACGTGAGATACGTCGTTTAGAGGGCGAGGTACAAGAGTTACGTGAGCAACTACAAGATCGTACACAACAAGTTCATGATTTACAAGCGCATTTATCACGTCGCGAAGAAGAATTAACACAAGCAGTAACTTCAGCTGAATCAGAAGCAGCTTCTAAAACATCAGTACGTTTGCATTTTTATACGTATTTTTTGTTGTACGTCATTCATTGTCAAAGATTATTCGGTTTATTTTTTCTAGTTTCAACGTCAACTTCGTGAATTTCAAACACAAATTCAAGATTTACAAGACGATATTGAAAGTGAAAGAGAATCACGAAAACGTTTAGAACGTGAAAAACGTGAATTAATGGAAGAAAATGAATCGTTACGTAATGAATTATTAGATCGTAAAGACATAAATCAAGTAATGCAAGAACAACAGAAAAAACGTGACGATGAATTCTCGGCTCTTAAACGTGCACTCGAACAAGCACATCAAGATCGTGAGCATGTATCAAGTGAATTAAGAATGAAATATACAAAACAATTGGAAGAGATCACCGATCAATTCGAAAATATGAAAAAACAACAGCAGACATTTCTGAAAGGTGTGTAGAGTTGCAGTTAAAAAATTGTGTAGTTGACTTACATATGAGACTAGACATGCATGTGTGGAACTTCTAGCAAATTGTCAGATCTGGGTGATGAATAATAAACGTGTCAGAAAAAGTTTGAGTATAAATGTTGCCAGCGTGGCTCACATAATGAGTGACACTAACTGTCATTCTCGATCGAATTTATAGTTAGTTAGTTAATTTGTCCGAATATTCAATATTTTCTCCACACGCTTCGAAGCTCATTTTATCATGTAAATAAAAAACGATATTATCACGCAAATGCGATCTTGTTAGCTCTTTAATTTACATCTCATACTTATATTTCTTTCTGATTCGTTGTTTGCTTTGAGTGATGTGTTGTTGTTGTTGTTTTTCAGATCGTCAACAACAGCAAACGGAGCTTGTTGATAAAGATAATGAAATTAAAAATTTAAGTGCTCAAAAACAAGATATTGAGCGTAAACGACGTCAATTAGAAACATATTTAAGTGAGTTACAACATAAATATAATGAAACGGATCGTATTCGAAATGAATCTCAAGAAAAATTACAACGTTATCAAATGGAATTGGAACAAATAAACACCAATTATATTGAAAGTGAACAACGTGCTCAAGCAAATGAACGTTCAGTGGGTATGTTGAGACAAGATATTCAAGAATTACAAGAAAATTTACAAGAAGAAAATCGACAAAAAATGAATGCATTGGGTAAATTACGTCAACAAGAAGATGCTCTGAACGACTTGAAAGATCAATTAGAAGATAGAGAAGAAGAAAAAACCAAATTTGAACAAAAATTAATGCAAATGAATCAACAAGTAAATGAATTACGTCGTCAAGCTGAACAAGTAAATGTTGAACAAATGGAAGAATTACGACGTCAATTACAACGTGAAAAAGATAGTTTAATAAAACAATTAGAAGATATGCAAAATGTGAATATAAAATTAACAAAATCAAATCAAAAATTTTCAAATGATATTGCTGATGTTAGTGTTGAATTGGAACGTTATCGAACGATTGTTCAAAATGTTGAAAAACAACAGCGTACATTTGATAAACGTATACAAGATGAGAAAATTATACAAGAAAAATTGAAACAAGAACGTGATTCAAATGATCGTGAAATAAGAGAAAAAGAAACGCAACGTCTCAATTTATTAAGAGATTTAGAAGAACGAAATTTGGCTTATGAAGATTTAGAAAAACGTTTTAGGTAAATGTGTTGTTAAACATCAAAAATTGAAATGCATGGACTAAGAAGGATCAAATCAAAGATTTTAAGAAGTTTTCACTGATATGATTTAGGAGTATGTTTAAGATCAGACGATCAAGAATATCAGCGTGCTTGATTACTGTAAAACATTTTAATTTCTAAATGTAATAAATTATATCTATTTTTTAGACAACTACGTGGTGAATTGGACGATATGCTATCACGTAAAGATGATATTGGTAAAAATATTCATGAATTAGAACGTGTTAAACGTATATTAGAAACAACTGTTGAAGAACAAAAACAACAAATAATCGAATTAGAAGATGAATTACAGGCGGCTGAAGATGGACGATTAAGAGCTGAAGTAAATATGGGTGCGTTAAAACAGCAAATGGATAAAAATGTTCAAGATATCAATGAACAAATCGAAGATCGTATGCGATTATTACAAAAACAATTAAGAGATAATGAACTAGAATTAGAAGAAGAAAAGAAAGTGAAAGCACAAGTATTAAATCAACGTAAAAAATTTGAAATGGATATACAAGATATGAGACAACAGTTGGAGGAAGGAAACAGGCAAAAAGAAGAAGCATTGAGAAATACAAGACGTTTGCAAGTGAGTCACTGTAATTAATGATGATTGTACAACATTTATATGTGATTTTTTTTCTTTCTTAGACACAAGTTCGTGAAGTATCACGTGAAATTGAAGAAATTAAGGTGATTAGAAATGAAGCAATGGTCAATGCTAAAGAATGGCAAAATAAAATAAAAGCTTTAGAACAAACATTACAACAAACATTAGATGAAAAAGATTTGGGTGATCGACAACGACGACAAGCACAAACGGAACGAGACGAATTACAACAAGAATTAGCTGCATTAGGAAGTGGAAAGTATGTCCTTTTCTCTCTTCGCTTTATAAATCGCGATATCTAAGCACTTGTTGTTATATTTTTCAGAGGTGCATTTATTGATGAAAAACGTCGCTTAGAATCTCGTATTGCACAATTAGAAGAAGAACTCGAAGAAGAACAAACAAATTCTGAGATGAATGCTGATAAACATAAAAAATCAGCATTACATATTGAACAGTTAATGCTTGATTTATCTGCAGAAAAAGCAAATAATCAAAAAGCTGAAGTAAGAAAAACATGTTCATGGCTTTTTTTTATACCTTTAATCTTACGTTGAATAATGTTTAGGCTGTTCGTTCTAATCTTGAACGTCAGAATCGTGAATTGCGTGAAAAATTGGAAGAATTTGAAGAATTTGGTAAAGGAAAATCAAAAGCTTTATTGGGTGCACTCGAAGCCAAAGTACATGCACTTGAAGAACAACTGGATGTTGAAGTCAGGTGCGATCTTATTGATCTTTAGAGGAATTAATAAAAAATGTAACAATGTTCGCTTTTCATGATTTTAGGGAAAAACAAAAAATTAGTCGAAGCGTAAGAACGATGGAAAAACGTTTCCGTGAAGCGGCTTCTATAGCAGATGAAAGCAAACAACAAGCGGAATCATACAAAGAACAGGTATCAATATAGTTAGCTCATTGAATGAACAACTAATAATCTTATTGTCGTTCGTCATAGGCTGAAAAAGCAAATAATCGTATTCGTGCCATGAAACGTAGTCAGGACGATTTAGAAGAAGAAATTAGTCAGATGAAAGGAAGATTACGTAAAGCACAACGTGAAAAAGATGAACTCGATGAAATGGTTACTGTCCAGAACGTTCAAGCGAAAACACGGTAAGC
Organism: Didymodactylos carnosus; assembly: GCA_905250885.1. Classification (NCBI taxonomy): domain Eukaryota; kingdom Metazoa; phylum Rotifera; class Eurotatoria; order Philodinida; family Philodinidae; genus Didymodactylos; species Didymodactylos carnosus. Next base: position 35,508 of record CAJNOQ010000421.1, on the reverse strand, counting down.
ATTTTTGTTGATATTTGGAAAGTTGATAAACAACAAAAAGTCTCTGTACATCTTGGATGCTTTGTGAAGGAAGGAATCAACAATCGCCATGATGCTCGGTGGTACTGGCCGTCTGACATCATCTAATGATGGAAGAGGCACAGAGGTATTATGGTCATTTATCGACGCTTTGTTCTTTCCACATCAAACAAACAGATATTTGCTTTCTTCTTTTATATTGTACTGCAAAGATATTCATGAATTGTTTCAAGATCAAATACTTGCTCTTTTCTTGTCATTCGTTATGCTAATTCCTTTCTCAGCTTGCGCTTTTAGAAAGAATAATTCACTTAATTGCAAAGATGATACATATCCCCTTGTTTCTTTTATAGCAGTGCATTTAGCGCGATACCAGACAGGTATGATGTGGAAATGCACGATTTGCTTTAGAAAAGTATTTTAAAACGCACGATTTGAAAAACAAAGAGTGCATGTACATATTTTTTTTTATTCGTTACTGGTTTTTAAATATTAATCTGTTTATCTTTATTTCTTTTCTCTGTAGTTGAATCAATACATGCGACATTAGGTGAAATTTTAGACTTGTTATATGTCATAGATGTGGGTGATTAAAATATTGTTTGAAATTGACTTTTTATGTAATATTCTTGTTGTTGTAAACATGTTCGTGTTTGTTTAGTTTGACTTGAAATGAGGAGTAAAATACCTAATGTAGTGGCCTAGTTGTAAAAATAGTTTGGTGTGTAAGCATTGTATTTCTCTAGTCTACAGTAGATGTGTGTGCGTGTACGTTTTCTAAAGTGTATATGAGTACATATTCCACGTTTCAAGTGTATCACACAGTCGCACACATCTACGATTATTTTTGGTTTTATGCAAACCTGTATGTGTGTTTGTGTGTGTAGGATCCAGTCTATTCCTTCTCAATCTCTACTGAATGCAACCTTATTTTGTTGTGAGTTTTGAGCAAATTCTATATGCTTGTCTTGCTAATGTGTACTTATTGTTTCGTAATTCAAAAGTCTTTGCTTATAATAAATTTTAACGAATAACTTCTTTTTGCTTTTAGTCCCTCGACAGCATATAATTCGTCAACATCGTATGTCAAACATATTACATCTACAAGATATTATAGTGAAATGTCTGATGATGATCTACAATCGGAAGCAACAAATGCTAGTGTATCAGAAACACTGAATGGTGGACGAAGTAGTACAGGTGGAATGGGTGATAATAACAGTTTTAATAGTGGTCATCATTAACATTAACGTGTGCATCGTGTACACGTGTTTAATTCCTATAATGACACAGTGATCTTATTAATCTATCTCTCTCTATATATATATGTGTGTGTATAGCTGAAGCAGAATCGTTCAAAATCTCTCTTTTTTTCTCTAGTTTATTGCTTCGCTTCTCGATAGTTTATCCGTGTAATTGTTTTTCCTTTTGTTTTTATACTTATGTCGTTTCTCTTTTTTATATACATGAAATCGCTTGTTTGCTGATTTCTTCTGCATGATTTTTTGTTGTTGTTTCAAAGAAAGTCGGATGTAAAAACTGAATAGATCTGTCTTTGCTCAGAAATCAGATATATTGTCGAGCATACATATGTTCGATCAGAATAGCGTGTTCATCTACCTCATCTAAGCGTTCAACGTTCATTTGTGTGAATACGAGACTCAGTTGTCTTTAAAAAACAAACAATAATTAACAGCTGTAACTTTTTCCTCTTTCGTCTTGCAAGAAGTTGAAAACTTTATCGTTTCCGTTTTATTTCTTTATCTTTTATTATTATTATGTGTGTAGATACAAATAAAACATTCCACGTGTTTTTTTCTTCGTTCTTCATATATGTGAATTTTATAAACGAAAAACAGATAGATGAGCCCATTTACACGCTTTATTTGCCTTATTTGTTGTTGTTACATCAGTATTCACAACTTGTTTATTTCTCTGTTTGTCTTTTAACATAACTACGGCATGCTTTTTATCTATAAATATTCCATATCGATTGTTTGCGACGTTTCAATCTTTTCCTCTTAAATAAACATCTCTCTCTATTTGGGTATGATTCTTTCACTTTTTCTTTTCAGAAACATTGCAGTTTTTATTAAATGTTGATTATATAATAAAAAGAGCAATTATTTTGTAGAAATAATTCATCAAAAGAGAAAAGCATCGTGGATATGAACTTGCATTGTCTTTGATAGCAGAAGTTAGCCAACTCTTCACTTTGTGGACGCTTCAAGCCGCTAACAGGTGCTTTTTATTCCAGAACAGACACTTTGAACAGACTCCATAACAGACATTCTGAATCTGCTTCTTGCTTCAAGTTCTTTGATTCCATGGAACAGTTGATATCCATATCAAAAATTGCATTTTTCATCAGAACAAGGGGAAACGATTACTCGATACTGGATGCGTCGAGTTTTAGTCCAACGTAAATTTGCCATGGAGGTTTTTCTGAACTTGAACTTTACCTTTTTTCCCTGAAAAACTTTTGAAGTTGTGTATGAATCCTTCATTTCTAGAAAATTTGAATTGGTAGTAGGGTGGAATTGATGCATAATGAGTACATACATATCTGATTGCACAAAGTACAGTATCACCTTGCTGCTCTATTTTGATGTTAACACTTGGAACAGTCTACGCACTAGTTTGAATTCCGACTAAAACTAGATCTATCTGTAGACTTGATACTAGTGAATAGAAAATTCGATGGGATAAATATTACCGTGGATAGTTCTATATTGAACCAGGTGAAATTAAGCATTTTTTCAGTTCAAACATCTTACTTTGTACTTTGTCATTTAAAGGATAAGATTGATGATGTTTTGTAGTCAAACTTTTATGAGTAAACTGACAGAATCAAATAATACCAGTGTAACATATTTATTATTATTTAGAAAAAACAGTCAATCTGTCAAAACTTGAGCGAGTCCATAATTGTACGTTTTAGTCGCTGATAATACACTATAGGTCTTAAAGAAATACTGTAATTATGCATTTACCGTTTTCCGCTGTATCAAAATCATTCTACTTTAAACCGTTCTTAAAACTGCTATGATAGGTGAACTAGACGATGATGAGTCAGCTGGCGTGATCGAGACGGACGAATTTGGTTGAAGTTTTCGCGCTAAAATTGATGTCAGCTCTTTGAGAACACATGTCCGATAAAAATTATGGTAAAAACTGGGAAGATCTTAAAACTTTATTATCAAATTCAAATTTAAACCGTAAACTCGTCAAATAATTTCTGATGATATTAAGATATCAGCTGAAATGAAATAGAAGAGTACGTTCAGTTCGTTTTTTATATATCTTACTGTTTATCTCGCGAGAGAGATGTTCTAGGTCACCTTATCATTACTAAACTTGATAAATATTGCTTAACAACGGCAAAGAGAAAATAATCACGAAAATCAAAATCTTGCTATTGTAACAACCTAACTATGCGTATGAAACCAGCCAGCAACATAAAACTACTAATTCGTGAGACTGCTAAGGTGCTTTTTTAATTCAATTTCTGAGATCTTACTAATTATTATGCAATTTGCTGAGCCATTAAGTTTCTCAGAATATCATCCACGTTGTTATGTTATCTATATGAAATGAGCTACCAGCTGTTTTTTGACATGGTACATCGAAAGGTTTTGAGTAATTAATTTATTAGGCTTATTAATAATTCTATCACCAAAATTTTGCGCACTATCTATCGAACGTGAGGTAGATGTATTCAATTTTTGACGTCTAATTGTCAGTTCGACCACTCTGTTGAACATTTACCACTCGTTTACCTAATTTATTCTTTACTCTTATGGTAATGGTATTCAAGTCGAATTCATACGTCGTAAACGACGATTTACATTACAGCGAGACCGACATCAAAGAGCCAAAAGGCCAAGCCTGGGGAGCCTTCTGGAAAATGAAATGAAATCAAAGATAATTCCAACTCGTCTCAAGATCAACATCTTCCAAGCCTCGTGTCTTTCAATACTCCTATACAGCTGGATCATCACCCGCAAGCTCGAGAGCAGTTTGAACAGCTTTGCCACCAGCTGTTATAGAGTAATACTCAACATAAAGCGTCTTGACAAGATATCGAATGGGACTGTCTACAAAAAGACCGGACAAGAACCTCGGGTGCAGACAATGCAACGACGTCAATTGCGATTCATCGGTCATTGCCTTCGAAGAGATGCGAGGGAATTTATCAATACGTACGCTCTCTACTTATCGAAACTGAGTCATGGCAAGTGCAGGCGCGGTAGCTCCCGTCTAATGTATCCCGCTTACATTGCGAGGCTAATTAACAACGATACACCACCATCGGTCGACGAGATTAGAAAGGCTGCCGCGAACAGAGAGAATCGGTCCAGGATCGTTGTCGCCTGCAAACCTGGATTGTTCGCAGCCGAACGATGATGATGACTAAGTTAACAAACTGAGTGCGTTTACACTGGACAAGATTGGAAGGATTAGGATAGGGCTGTGACAGTTACCAGTTGCCGTTACCATCGTTCCTTACTAACGGTAACCACAATTGACATAAAACTAATAAGCATCGTTCCTCGTTAGTAGAGGTAATGGTAATTGATATACAGTAAGAAATCCTTTACCCTCTAGTAACGAGGAACGATGCTTATTAATTTTATATCAGTTACCATTACCTCTAGTAACGGAGAACGATGGTAACGGTAACTGGTAACTATCGCAGCCCTAGATTAGGATTAAGCTGACGAGGGAACCTTCACAGGTTGCAAATCGCTTTCGGGCTAAAACCCAGTGGATCAGAGGTAATCAAGGGTGATGATTCCGAATAGAACAATTATTTTGGCCGATAGGTCTTCAGAGACCGGATTTCTGGAAAACCAGTTCTTCAAAACTCCTAAAAAATAATCCAAACCTTTGTTAATGAGACAGAATTGTAGCCCGCAGATTTCTGATTAAAATGAGACCTCTCCGAGCTCTACACGAACTTTCTTTGCAAGATTGTAGAATTTACGAGAAAAGCCCTAAATTAATTTCTTCTCATTTCTGTAGCTTTGAGCTGACAATGAACATTTAGGGCTTTTCTTGCAAACTCTATAACTTTGCAAAGAAAGATCGTGTAGAGCTCGGAGAGGTCTCATTTTAATCAGAAATCTGCGAGCTACAATCCTGCCTTATTGACAAAGGTTTTTTAGGAGTTTTGAAGAACCGATTTTCCAGAAATCCGGTCTCTGAAGACCTATCAGCCAAAATGATTGTTATATTCGGAATCAGCACCCCCGATTGCTTCTGACCCGCTAGGTTTTAGCCCGAAAGCGATTTGCAACCTGGGGAGGTTCCCTCGTAAGTTAAAATGCGTCGTGTGAACGCGGCTTAAGTTTCCATACTATGGGATTCATTTATTTCATGACAATGTTTTAATATGTATTCAGCGGATAATTAACGTAATGCCTAGCCTCTAAATGCATTACAGTTTTAAAGATGATTAACGCAATATGTAAGATAAAATCTCTAGGCTATGATAAAGGTTAAAGCTTTAGATTGATAAATCATTATTTGAACCTCACAACTCTCCCCGACTCCAGTAATTAAAACATTTTTTTGTTATGTAGATAGTCTACATTTTCTTCATCAGTTATGTGGTAAGGTTGCTGTATGTTATTAAACAAAATCTTCACCTTCGATTATCGTATTTAGCTGCTCCGCACCACATTTGCAACTCTCGCTGGCGTGATTGCTGTCTAGTTTATATAAGTGTTTAGTCATTTAATTGTCTGAACAGCGAAGAATTTAAGCATTAAAGTATTGGAGTATATGATGAACATTCAATTATCTGAGCATTCGAGCATTTAGTCATTTACAGTGGATTGACGCCATTGTTAAGCAATAATTAAGTTCAATTACACATTAGCTCGAGAATTCACCGTTTCGTTTAGCAGCGAGAGAAGTATAAATACGGCATTGAAAAGCATGAAAAATGAGATTAATCTTCCAAAATTGCTTGTTTTACCGTTTTTCTTTATCTTTTTACCTTTTGAATGACACACTTTCTATATCTGCAAAGTTTTTTTACTCTTTTACTTGTTGAAAACAAGAATTAAAAAAAAATAAATAGTGTTTGGAAAAACGAAACCACTCTGAGTGCCTTGCTTACAATCGTACGTTCATCGTTATACTTCAATATTGTATTAAATTTAGTCTCACATATCTATTCCTTTTTAAATTAACAGCAGCCATAGACTAAACTGAAATCTATTTTATTAAAAAAAAGATCTGACGTCTCGACTCTTCATAGAATGGTATGAAACATACCATTTGTAAGAATTTATCTAGTTCTATCTGAAACACTTATTCTCAGACTTGAAATAGCTGTAGAAACGAATATTATGTTAAAATAACTTGAATTTTTCCTGGAAAAGTTAGTAAATCCTCTCTAGCCAGTTTTCGTCGGTCTTAGTGTAACAGATACTCTTGCATAGAGCTCGACGAGTTACATTGAGCACACTTGTCATTTGGAATTGGCACAGCTATGTGGGCGAATATTAGGCCGAAATACTAAATTTTCCATTTTATGTTTATTAGAAAAATCCATAAATTAGCTCTAAAATATTTTTGGCCCGTCAGAATTTAACACGGTTGCATAGAGCTCGTTGAATTTTATCTGGCACAACCAAGCCCAGAATTGGCACAGCTGTACAACGAATATAAGTTCAAAGTACTCAGATCTGCTGCTAACTTCACCTAAGTCACATTAATACCACTTAGGTGGCAACATTTTTCTGAGGACGTGCTTAACATTTTGGAACCTATGGTCCGTTGGAGATTTTGTAGATCTACACATAGAGATTACAATCTCTACCTGCACCTGCTCATGAAAGTGTTTGGCTAAAAAATGATGAGGATGCCCACAAAAGGTCTGTTCCGCTGGAAAATGGGATCCTCATAGGTCTAAAAGGTCAACGTGCGTTGTTTTCAAATTTTTTAAACACGATATTCGTCATCAGGAGCTCGAATTGTTCTAGTTCTGTTACTCTCGAACTGTTCGGATAAAGTCAATGTAAACGTGGTACGTTTTCCAAACAACAACCCATTACCCTAGTTCTACAAATCTTATTACTCTTTCACAACAATACTTAAATGAATTCTCACAGAGAAAATAGAAAAATATACAAAATTCCTTAACCAGCCATGTGTTTTCCTTTTGCGTAGAATTTATATTAAATTAGCCATCAGTCACATACTCAATGAGCACAACAATAGATTCAAAACCATCACACAGCATATCTACTTCACAAACAACAACGGATTGTGCGCAAACTTCGATTTATCGGACAAAGTTTATTGAGCAACAAAACTTAGAAAACTTTCAGATCGTTTGGCTTGATGCTAATATCAATAAAACAGATGATAATTCCCAAACAATAGCTCGATTACGTGCTACTATTAATTATCTAAATATATTTGATAATGTTGATGACTGTTATGACTACATAGCCAGTGTTGAAAATGAAAAATTATTTTTAATTGTATCAGGTTCAATTGGTCAAAATATAGTACCATATACTCATCAAATGCCACAAATTCAATTTATTTATATATACTGTTTTGACATCGAAAAACATGAACAATGGGCAATGAATTATGACATAGTGCGTGGTACATATACTAATATGAACGATATTTGTGAGCAATTAAGTAAAGATGTTGCCACAAGTTCGCATCAATTCTTATCCATGAATATTCTTTCTACAAACATAAAAGAAAAAGAAATAAATAAACAAGAAGCTTCATTTATGTACTTTCAATTGTTAACTGAAATCTTAATCGGAATGGAACATGAAGATGATGCAAAAACAAATATGATTAATCACTGTCGATTACAATATATTGGAAATGAAATCGATTTAAAACATATCGATGAATTTGATAAGACTTACAATCCAAATAAAGCCATATGGTGGTACACAAGCCATTGCTTTTTATTTGAAATATTGAATAAAGCACTTCGAATTCAAGACATTGATATTCTATTTAAATATCGTTTCTTCTTAACTGATCTTCATAATCAAATAAAACAATTACATTCAGAGTTTGTTCAATCATTTCCAACAGGAAACAACGACAATGAACAAAAACAACTGACTGTATATCGCGGCCAAGGCATAAACGTAGATGAGCTTGAAAAACTAAAGAATAATCTTGGAGGGCTCTTATCATTCAACTGCTTTCTATCCACAAGTACCAATCCAAAAGTAGCACTCATGTTCGTCCCAAATCAATCGGATATTCAATCTGTTCTTTTTGAAATAAATGCTGACCTTCGTAAAGACACAAAACCATTCAGCATCATTACACAAATAAGCAAGTAGAATCACGAACAAGAAGTCCTTTTCTCTATCGGAACTATATTTCGAATCGAATCAGTTGATAACTTCACCAACGGAGTCTGCCAGATAAGACTGACATTGACTACACAAGAGGATGAACAGCTCAAGCAACTAAGACTACACTTTCGCATGGAACTAGGCGAACCGTTAAATCTGAACACCTTGGGTGAACTCATGATGAACATGGGAGAATATCAGTACGCTCAACAATATTTCACAACAGCAATTCAAAACAACCAGCTAGCACATCCCGATATTCCACAAAACTATAATAATATTGCATCAGCTTTAGAAGCAAAAGGTGAATACGATAAAGCATTAGAGAATTCTGAAAGGACACTGGAAATTCAACTCAAATCATTGCCCTCCAATCATCCATCATTAGCAACTACATATAATAGTATTGGATTAGCTTTAGATGCAAAAGGTGAATACGATAAAGCATTAGAGAATTATGAAAGGACACTGGAAATTCAACTCAAATCATTGCCATCCAATCATCCATCATTAGCAACTACATATAATAATATTGGATCCGCTTTAAAGGCAAACGGTGAATACGATAAAGCATTAGAGAAGTATGAACGGACACTGGAAATTCAACTCAAATCATTGCCATCCAATCATCCATCATTAGCAACTACATATAATAATATTGGATCCGCTTTAAAGGCAAAAGGTGAATACGATAAAGCATTAGAGAATTATGAAAGGACACTGCAAATTGATCTCAAATCATTGCCATCCAATCATCCATCAATAGCAACTACATATAATAGTATTGGATTAGCTTTAGATGCAAAAGGTGAATACGATAAAGCATTAGAGAATTCTGAAAGGACACTGGAAATTCAACTCAAATCATTGCCCTCCAATCATCCATCAATAGCAACTACATATAATAATATTGGATCCGCTTTAAAGGGAAAAGGTGAATACGGTAAAGCATTAGAGAGTTATGAAAGGACGCTGGAAATTCAACTCAAATCATTGCCGTCCAATCATCCATCAATAGCAACTACATATAATAATATTGGATCCGCTTTAAAGGGAAAAGGTGAATACGATAAAGCATTAGAGAATTATGCATTTCAATGTGGATCTGGTGATGTGGAGAACTGTGAAGGGCGGAAAAGTGCTGGAAAAGGTACACCATTCTAGTGACGTTGTAGATTGATCAGTGCCCATTTTTCTCTCATTTAGGTAAAAGTATTAGAACGATAAAGTATTAGCGAATTATGAATGGACACTAGAAATTTAACTCAAATCATTGCCATCCAATCATCCATTATTAGCAACTACATATAATAATACTGGATTAGCTAGTTTATTTTGTTCATTTGTCCGTTTTTTTGGCCAAATATGCACCTCGTGATCTAGAGAACTATCAAAGCTAGAAAAGTTCTGGGAGAGGAAGGATACTCTCCCGACATGGAAGATCGACAAATACACATTTTACTCCCAAATAAGAGGGCGAATTCGATGCCATAAGCGCCACTGGCGAAAGAAAAGTGTATTTTGGGCTTTGAAATTTTTCGTATAATCAGTTGTTTGGCGCCATTTTCTGTGAGAAATTTAATGTAACAGACAATGTGATTTTGCTAATAAGAGAATTTTAATACAAAAGAGAGTGATGGAAAGAATATCTTTTAGAAGAAGAAGAATTGTTAATTCAAGATCCAAGCAATACTGAAGAAGAGACATCAATTCATTGATAATTGAAACCGTTTAGAATAATAACAATAAGAAAACAGAAGAAACAACAGTTCCTATTTCATACATATATACCTTCTGCTTTTAGGTGAAAACCGTGTACAAGAACCATGAAGTATAAAACTAGATTATGAAAACCGTAAAATGCAAAAGTATAGAAGAAAAACTATGGAAGTAAAACCGTAAAGGTTAAAAGCATAGGAACAAAACCATCCACTTTCGAACCATCGAAAAAAACCCCTAAAATAACACCGTTAGTGTAAGATCTGTATAATTAAAACCATGAAAAAATAGCGTAATGGTCAAAACTGTAGAAATAAAATCATGAACGGGTAGTTTGCCAAAGGAAAACAATGAAAATAAAAGAGTGAAAAGGAAAACCGTCAAAGTGCTTTCATGCTTTTTAGTTGACGGTTTTGTCGAAGCGTCAAAAATTCATTAAAACATACGCATTTTCAGTCGTTGGCACGTCAAAAAGTCTACCTAATCAACTAACATAAGTTTAACCAAATGAGTCTTGGGCTTTTCGACAAATCTATCTCACACTCAGGATTGTTCAATAAAGAGCATAGTCGGGTAGATCACAGAGTAAACTGGCACTTGGAACAGGGAGGGAGAAAGTGATAAACTGTAGTGAGGTGTGCGGCGTGAAACTTGGATCGGTTGTAATAAGTCGTTCATTAATTAAAAATTTTCTTTTTATCAGCAAGAAGAAATAAGTTTAGTGCAAAAGACCAGACTAGAAATCGATACTACGTTTTACTGTCCAGCGCTCACGTTTTATGTAAATGACGCTACCGAACAACATGAAAGGCGTGAAACTTCTCTTTCTTCTTGTTGCTACCTGTGGCAGTGTTCGTAGTCAACGATCTTGCTTGACACATGATTGGGCTTCATGTGGTGCGGAAGTCGCAAAGAGCATCCATTCATCTTACAATTCATGGCATAATCACGAGCAGCAAGAAATCTTCGACACAACCTGTACGTTAACGGTCAAAACGGAGCTTCTATCGATGGAAATGACCTTGGCAAGAATGATTTTGGTGACCGGCGCTACGTACAATTGTGTGAATATGAATATGATAAAGCACTAGCGCATCATAGAAAAGCACTTGAAATTCAGTTGGAGTCATTACCACCAAATCCCCATCATTAGCAACTAGATGCAATCATATTGGATCAAGTCATTGATGGTCAAGAACGTGCTAAAAATACATTTTACAATTGGTTACGTAATCCGTACAGTGGCTGATAACTCTACATTTTCCATTTGAGGCTCGCAAAAAACGATTTTATGACCTACCTAGCTATCTACTTGAGAACGAAACGTACATCACCATGATGATCAGGATGGTCGATAAGCTATGTTTCCATGTGATTTCACTAGTCCTGCTTGTCACAGGAAGAAAGTAAGGGGCACTTCGAAAAATGAGTACCACCGAGTCTCTCTATAAGCTGTAGGTCTCAGATCTGCGTCAGTTTGTAGTAAGGTGATCGGACGATCTCTTGTAGGTATTAAATCTAAATATTTACGTTGTCTTCTGTTTTTTGGATTGATGGTTTTCTTAAGTACCGCTGGAAAACCACCTCGGAAACCCACAACCACATATGTTTTAAGTGGGTGCTTTCTACTATCCGAGATTTAGCTTCGAGATAGGCTCCGAGCTTTAGCTTGTCAGGATAAGCGCATGCTGCAATCTCTATATTGTAAAGACGCACATTATACAACATGTCAAAAAATCTGTCCGTTACTTAGCGGTAATAATTGCATTCAGTCCAATCATTGAGTTTAGTTTATTTAGTTATAGAGTCTATAAATAATGCTGTTATGATACACAAAAAATTCAAACCTTCGTACCATTTTGTTGCTCAAAAAATTTAAAATATCTTTTTGAGAAGCCCGTGCCCGTCGAAGAGAAGCAGTTGCCAGTCCGTGTGTCTTTCAAGTCTGTTCGTGCCTGTCCATGCCCGCGGGCAGTATGGGCACGCCCGCGGCCACGGGAATTTCCTTGCCCGTGCAGATCTCTAGTATGCATCCATGTGGAGTTCAAATGAGACCCATTACGAAATGAACTATTCTGCTGTTTGTAATGGGATAAATGAACTCTGTTCTCTCTAGTTCTGGAGATTTAAGAGGAAATATTAATGTATTTTCTCTACGTTTCATTATAAACCGTTTTTTCTATTCATTCAATACAATCCTCATAGAAGTAGCTGTATTTTTAATAAATATACATAAAAACGTATTAAATACTAAAGATTAGTTTATTGAGTAGATTTTTAGCAGTTAGAAAGCGATTATGCTGAAGTGCGTTTACAGCAACAACTATATAAAAAAGATAGAATTGAAATGACTGATAAAACTAAAATATTTAAATATAATATCCATAGTTGACAAATGAACAATTGACATAGATACATCACTATTCGTCCAAACGAGATGACAGCTACACTATGTCCAAGAGTCGAAGCTGATTGATTTTCATATCGATTACATAAATAGTCGAATATAATCATTAACCAAATACCGTTCACTATTCCGTAACAGAAAAATAATATATATTGAAATGTGATAGGAGATATAAATGTTCTTATTCCTTCTGAGAAGAATCCTTGTTCTTTCTCACGCCAAAAATATAACATAAAAAAGATCAGACTATGTAATAACGTCACTAATAAAATAACGATCTAGAACAAGAGATATTGGATATGCACTCTATAATATTTATCATCATGAACATACCGTTCTTTGCAGATGTTTCAATAGAACAGCAAATAGAATACTTGAAACAGTCAAACCAATTCCATATAAAATCAATGTTTCAATTAAATGTTTTATACCATATAAACAAGAAACACAAAACTAAAAGAGAAAATACGTCAGTGTCAATGTAAAACAAAAAAAAAGTTAATAAAAATCTTTTTCTGATTCAAAAAGTATATTGTTTGAAAGGCAAATCATTGAAGCACGTCAAATCAATATGATGAGTGTTAATAGAACTAATTTTAGTTTTTAACGTCACATACCTTTGTCATACTTCCATACACATAAGCTTCTTGAAATCCGATAAAAAATAAAAGAATATAGACCAAAAAATGCGCACGTGCATGATATTGAAAAATATTTTGATTATTTTCAATACGATTTTCACAGTTATAAATTGTTTGTAATGATGACCAATTGACAGCTGCCTGTGGAAGTAAACTTATCATTGTAAATATTAATAAAGATATTAAAAATATGTATCGATCAGGTTCAGATTGCCATTCTTAAAAATTATAAAATGAAAAGAACCTTTAGAATATTCAATTGTATCATTAGCAGATCGACTAGTTACTACGTCAATAGCTAACTTAATAGATTTTTTTAAATTTTGAAATGTACGCTCTGAAAAAAATCTAGTTTTTTATTTCGTCCGTCTTATTTCTTTTCCTCCATCTTATTTTACGACGCTTGTTCCAACAAGCAATTCTTCTGTCTTACTTCTATAATTGAACGAAAAGTCATTCACTATCTCTTTTGTTTAGCGTTTACCACTCGTGTATAAAGTCCAATAATATCTTTGAAAAAAGTTTCAATTTATTTTGATTTCTTATTAAAACCATTGATATAGTCAGTATTTGAGATGCTTTCACCGTCCTCCAACAGGACTATCCTTCTATTGATGAAAATAAGATGTAAAAATAGCTCACGTTCAGGTAAGATGGCTTAACTTGATTGTGAAATAGTCAGATTGATTCGTCGTGTTATAAGAATTTTCGATCCTTCTTATATTCTTTCGTCTTCTATTAAGACAAATCAAAGCGACGATTTCGCAATTGTCTTATTTTCCGACAGACTTTCTTTTAGAGTGTAGGTCATCAACTATTACCTTGTTTTTTATCATTATTATAAATGGTCATATTCAATGGTGAAGCTAAAGTGTCATCGCTGGTACATTTCTTAACTAAACACGGATAATATGCCACTAAAATATAATTTCTTCTCCATTCTTGAAATGTAACAACAACAAACAACACGACACAACCAATAACTAATGCTAATTGACAAAGAATATGATAGATAAATACAAATGTCGTTAATGTTGAAGTACGTATTTTTAACCAATTGTTATAAATATCAGTTGTACAAGAATTTGGTCGAACTTTTTTTTGACATTCATCAATGGTCATTGATGCACCCCATTGTAAAAGATTTTCGTATGTTTTTATTTTCATTAAACTCACACTAAATCCACTTATAATGGCACCAATTAAAAGTAAATTAAAATTTGTTTGATAATTTGCTGTAATCCATGCACTAGTGAAAAATGTACAAAGAATAATGGATATTTGTGAACATCGATCAAAATTAATTATTTTCGATATTGTAAAAGTTGATGATTTTGTTTTGATATAATGAACATGATATGAAATTAAAATTGAACTAATTATAATAGATAAATGAAATGATATCAATGAATAGATACTAGTGTGAATAGAATAAATTGTCGTTTGTAATGTTTCTGTACATACAAGACCAGATAATGCTAATGTTGATGCAATTGCACGCATTATAATTAAATGATAATAGGTTGACTTTGTTGTGCTAGATATAGTGAGATCTGTATCGCTAACAAAATCGATATCGTTCTCTTTATCATGAGTAGATAAACAACGTGTTGATGAACGAAGAACATGTAATGGTGAATCTAAAAATTCACTGGTATTTTCCAAAAGTAAATCATTATAGGAAAAACTATCAATTGGTTCACTATAACTTGGTTTTAAGATGCCATGTGATGGTAATTTTTCAACTGAATCATTAAACATATGCATTTTAGTATCAATAAAATAGAGTGAACGTGACGTTGTTTGATTTAACTTTTTTGTTGATGAGAAAACATGATTTTGATTATTTGATATTTGTGAAATTTTTCTATGTGATGCATGTACAGCCATTTGATAACTATTTCGTCGATAGGGTGTCACCAGTGAAGATATAGCACTCTCATCGGAACTTTCATGAAATTTATCCATATTCAATATTTACAGAAAAGATTTATTCACAAGTTAAAGAGAAGACTAATTTTTAAGAAAATTAATTGATAAATCATCGTGTTACTGTTAACTACAGTTAATCTTATTTATTCATTTTTATTAAGATTCTTTGAGAAAAAACAATTCCATGATGACCAAAAAATCATACATTCAACATAATTTCCACAATACATTGTCTTCATGCTCATCCAGTATTCTCATTTTTTCTGGCTAAATAATACATACAATACAATAATTAACTTCAGTTATTTTTATCATTCTCACTGCTGCACTATTTTACTTATTAACTATCTACTGAGTAGACGTGGACCTGATATCTGTAATACCAGTTCGAAAAACCTATCGTATTTAGTGATAACGAATGATATTTCGAATCGGAACAGCAACGATATAAAGAAAATCGGTAGTAGCCAGCCAGTATTAGGGTGCAGAGATGGAGGAGTACACAATTTTTTGAGTATGAGTATTTAGTGGTGGGTACGAGTATGAGTACAAAACAGTTTTACTCGAGTATATACTCGAGTACAAATTTTTTTTAAAAAACAGGATTTTTGTCGGAAAAATTTCGTTTGATGATGGTATATCGATCAGTCTCTTCTGAATTCCTTTTCTTTTGAGTTAAACAGGTTTTCATCCGACTACTTTTTCGAGTAAAACTTTCTCGCATTAAAACAAGTCGCGAGTAAGAGTATCTAAAAATGTGTACTCGAGTACTCATACTCGCCCATCTCTATCAAGGTGCTTTTGAACGGTACTAGCAATGTAAACATTTTATGTCTGAAACGCGTTTAGTGTTGTTGGCAGATGCGTGTGAGCATGTCCAGAATGGAAAATCTGAACGCGTCAAGACGTGTTTCAGTGTGTCAAACTGTTTCATTCTGGACGCGATTTCTCAGACGCAAACGTTCACATGGGTAGTGTATGCGTGCTATAGAGAATCCTCTAGCAAAATCCCTTTACAGTTCTATTTAACCCTTAACCCCGCCCCCTTGGTCAGTGGAGTCACCATTTGTAGATCGATGGCAAAAACTTAAGAAAGCGTGGAATTTAAAAACTTTGGAAAATGCCTTGTAGCGCACTTCATAAGCTATCGATTGGTAAAAAAAGTATTTTGTTTCGTTGCTGTATCTCAGAAAAAGAAGAATTGCAAAATTGATGACTTTTGAAAAATCACAAAAATTGGATTTTTTTCGGAAAATATTTTTCTATCAATAGGCAAGATACATCTTGATAACCTATTGTGTGGTATATGACAGTAATGTCTACTACCAATATCAATGCCGAAAGTTTCAAAAAAGCTAGGTAGATAAGGTATGGTATGACCCAGAATGGTTACTGGAGAGTCCATTGGGAGGGAATGACTTGATAAAGTCCTATTTTGGGCTTTTCGTAAATTTGATGCAGTTCGACCAACAACGTCGTAGAGAGCTCGGGGACATCTCATTTTGTACAGAATTGTTTACTCTATCATTCTACGTAGTTTGAACAAAGCTTTATTCGCAGGTACTAGGTGCTGGAAAACTATGGTTTTGGTTTTCTAGGAAACACTATTATCGGGAATCTAGAGATGATTTTTAGTTTCTAAAATCCTTGTTGGAAACAATTTTTTCGACTCAGGTCACTATCTGAATTTTTTTTAGCGTTTATGGCTGCGAAAAAAATCGAAAATACACTCAATTGATCAATTTTTGTAACCACTGTAGTTTTTCAGCACCTAGAACCTGCGAATAAAATTTTATTCAAACTACGTAGAATGATAAAGCAAACAATTCTCTACAAAATGAGATGTCCCCGAGCGCTTTATGACGTTTTTTGATCGAACTATATCAAATTTACGAAAAGTCCAAAATAGGACTTTTTCAAGTAATTCCCCTCCCCCTCCCCCCAATGGTCACTCGAGTAACTAAACTACTTTGCACAAACGAGCGTGCACCTGACCGATCTGTCCATACTATTACCATATTGGAGATACCAATACTCTATTCCAGTAGTTGTTTCATCAGTGGCTCTTCTGAAACCGCTGTCGAAGGTAAAGGGTTAATTGTTTTTTTTTGTCTATTGAATAACTTTTATCATTGTGCAAAGTGTAGAAATGCTAGTAATCTGAAATCTGATAACATCTCTACTCCAATATCAATAGTTTCTCAGACGAGTAGTCTTTTCTGTGATTAAAATATTTATTCATACTTATATTTATAAAATTTACTTTACCTCTGCTGATGATCAAAAATCGATTTTTTATGTTTGATCACGAAGGAAAAATGTTCTAGATGCGATCAAATTTAACAAAATTACTCATCTATTATATAGATGATCGCTTTTTCATTCTAAAGGAAATGCCTACTTGTTCTAACACAATAGAAAAACGGAAAAATTTATCTAATATAAAACAAAAAAGAAAATGTTGTGTGTTGGTTATATCTTTCAGTATGGATGAATGAATAGAAGCATTATACATAGATACAAAAACATCATTTCAAAACAAGCGAACAACTATTTAAAAATGATGAAAAAAAAGAAGAAAAAAAAAGAGAAAGAAAAGAGATGGAAATGAATTTTCTAAAGATGATCACTAGAAGTGACTAAAGAGAGCTGTTAATGATGATGATGATGATTGAATTCTAAGACAAAAAAGCAGATTAGTATCGACGTATATTTGAAGCAATGTAATGTGTAAATGGAAAGAAAAGTATATACAAGAAAAATATAGACGATCACTATACTTGAATAAAAGCAAAAAGTGTCTATCTAATCTGTGTGAACACCCATAGCTATTCGAACGATCAATTTTCGCGATTGTTTTGTATGTTTCTTTATTATTAACATTTGATTATGATTAACTTTGTCAGTTTCTGCCCAAAAATTTAAAGGAAACTATGATTAATTAATAAGAACTTTTAAATAAATACGGGTACTTTTTACTTAGTACAAAAAAAATATGAAAAACCATGTTGAATGAAAGTATTTACTTACTTTTCACACTTTTTCTTGTCTGATAAATATCAATCACAGTTAGAGAGACTGTTCGGTAAAAAATTCTATTCTGACATGTTTTCGCTAAAAACAAAACTCTGGATACACTCTAAAGTGGAATTAATTTCTAAATTATAGAAAATCGATCTCGAAAATCGCCTGCGATTTTCTGACTTTTATAAATTCCCTGTTGATTTTCTGGGTTTCTAGAAAATCCAGTCGAATTTCTGTAAATTGAATTTTCTTATTAGTCAGAAAATCGATAAAGAATTTCTAAAAAGGTAGAAAATCGCCGTCGATTTTCTACTTTGCTGGAATTTCGATCTTGATTTTCCAGATTCTGGCAAATCGAGTTGATTTTCTATAAAGAATTCCCAACATTCTTGAAATTAGACGTCGAATTTCTGAAAATTTGGAAATTCGTAGTCGATTTTATATAGAGACACGTGGGGCAATTAGAACGCGATCTAAAAATTTTGCGGTATTTTTCTCGTAACTTCGAAAGTTTAGAAGTTTTCATAAAACTTTCAATGCAAAAGTTGTAGGCGATGGTAGTAGGCACCGAATGGGGCAAAAATCAATCAAAAGTCTCATCAGCAAAAGGATTGGGAGCAGTTTTACTATGGGAGGATCCGAAACGTTTTTATTTCCCGCAGATGGAAAATTAGAACGTTTGCTGTGTCTGTATGGGGTAAATGGAACTCATCTACCAAGAGTAATGGGCTTTTCTTCAAAATGTATTTTCTATTTTCTATCTCTATTTCACACTATAAATACAAAGTTATTATCAACATTGCCCAGTTGTTACTGCCCCACCTAAAAAAAGAAAATTTATAAGTTTTTATTATTCGTACTACTATCAATCTAACTTTAACTTTGATTTAGTCGAATCTTTTAGACATATACAGAAATAGATGATGATGAACAGGTGCAATCACAACACCATTCAACTGATGAACAACGACAATGACTAATGACTGCAGAATAAAAACGATGTGTATGGCATGCGAATTTTATATTCTTAAAATCTGCTCAAACTGTTCGTTTGTTTCTGTGTCTGTTTATTCTTTTTCTTTTGGAAAACCAAAATAGTAAATTTTTCGTTTGTTTTTCTATTTGTATTTCCGTGTCTGTATGTTGAAAAGAGAACCAAATCTATATAAATACATATATAAGCTTGATAGAACACGCGTTTTTTCTGCTATTTAACAGATATTTCACGAAGATAATATTATGAGTGTTATTCTACGTGACCGTATGTGATATTATTCGAAATCCATGGGTTAGAGAGAAGAAAAGTAAGCAATTTATTAATATCAAACTATCTAAATCACATTTTTTCTGGTAAACTATTATCTGTAAGAAAGATCAACCGATATTTTTTAGCTAACGTGGTTCTTCTCCTGTCTTACTGGAAACATATGTTTTTGAGTTGCCCAGCGAGAAAGAAAAGAAAGTTTATCAGACATTACAAGTATTGTTCTCTTATAGCTACTGTGAGTAGAATACTCCACACTTATAAAGAGAAATAATCATTTAGTTGAAATAAAGTAGTACGGTAATATAAATTGAGTAAAATTTGCGAGAACATGTTTCTTATAGCGTTTTTTCTAAGCTACATGAGTCTGTGTGAATTTTAAGCGATGGAGTATATTATTTAAGGGGGGTCTCCCATTTAGATTTTTCTCTAACGTTTCCAGTTTGTAGAGGACACTTTGAAGTATATGTCCTGAAGTTTTTTCGGCTTGCTGACATTATTTGGCTGAGAAAAAAATAAATTACTTAAAAAAATATTGTTAAAATTTTGAACAAGGGATTATTATTAAAAAAATTCCTGTCCAGCCTCCATTCATCACAAAAGCTTGGTTCTTGCCTAGATCGATAGAGAAATGTGTGGAGAAGAATAGATGTGTGTGGAGAGAAAATATGCAAGAATATTTGTTCGTTCCTTCCTGGTATTGACTATATTCAACGTACTACCACCACCCGATGACGAACACCCCACCGGTCTAGAAACGCCCACCACCACACGCTTCATTCATCTCCTAGATGTTCGACGGCACTACACGACATTTCACTTTCGTCACATCAACGCTCACCTGATGATGATAAGGTCAACAACAACTGAATCAACGATAATGCAGTTAGTGAAGAATGCGAAAAACCAGACCATTCATCCATCTACCACATGTTCGACGGCACCAGACGACATTTACCTTTCGTCACAGCAGTGCTTACCTGACGATGATGAGCTCGAAAACAAGTGAATCAATAATGACGCAGCTGGTGCAAAAGGCCAAGGAATGGACTACTCATCCATCTCCTAGATGTTCGATGGCACCAAACGACATTTCCCTTTCGTCACAGCAGCACTCATCTGACGATAATAAGGTCAACAACAAGTGAATCAATGATAATGCAGTTAGTGAAGAATGCGAAAAACCAAACTATTCATCCATCTACCACATGTTCGATGGCACCAAACGACATTTCCCTTTCCTCACAGCAGTGCTCATCTGACGATGATGAGCTCACTAACAAGTGAATCAATGGTGATGCAGCTGGTGAAAAAGGCCAACGATAAATGCACTATTCATCCATCTCCTGGATGTTCGACATTTCGTTTTCGTCACAGCAATCCTCATCTGACGATGACGAAGTCACCAACAAGTGAATAAATGATGAGGCAGCTAGCGAAGAATGGCAATCAGGCGACTGTACATCCATCTCCTAGATGTTCAATGGCACGAGATGACATTTCACTTTCGTCACAGCCGCGCTCATCTGACGATGATGAGGTTCCCACAACTGAATCAATGACGTTATAGTATTCCTGCAGATTCAAACGATTGGCATAAGTCAACATAAAGTCCGATACACTTTCGAAAAAATTACTCTCTGTTTGTTATGAAACTTTGATGAAAGAAATGCGAATACCGTCATTTCTCAGTAGAAGATCGATTTTGACTCAAAAATTGAAAAAGTCCGTTCTGCTGGAAAATGCCGCTTCAAACAAGTGTGTGAAGCCACCGTGCAGCTGTTTTAAAATATTTCAAGGTAATATTCGTCCTCAGACGCTCACGTTATACTAGTCCTGCAGATTCAACCGATTGGCATAAGCTGCCGTAAAGTCTGGTACACTTTCGAAGAGATTACTCTAGATTGACTCTTCCATGTAAAAATACCATGTCTGAAACGCGTTTACCGTTGTTGGCCGATGCATTTGAATGTGTTCATTCTGGACATCTTCAAACGCGTTTTTTATTAGTTTCTAAAACATCAGCGCTTATACGCTATTTTTGAAACGCACATGTCCAAATGGGTTCTTCTTTGCTTCTATTTTCCTGCTAAGTTCACAATGATCATATTTGCATTCAAAAAATAGAATTTTGTCGTTCATATTCAAGAAAAATTTAGGCATCTTTTATACTGAATATAATTCAGTGAATCTCAATAGCTAAGTGATAATAATAACATAATTGGATTGCCGGTTACATAGAGGGAGCGACCAAACGCGCATGTAATAAAACAAAGTACTTAAGTTATCAGGAAAGAGAACCACTTTTACAAGAAAAGCAAATTTCGACTGTCAGAGAACTAAACGCTTTTATATCTCGATATATATATGGATAGAAGGTAATCATTGTTCTTTTTACTGGTGCAAAAAATGAGCAAATCATACTGCAATCCATGAATCAGCACAACAGTTAACAATACCGGAAGTTGTCATGTAATTGTCATGTAACTGAAGATGTACTATACTGTACTATACACTTCATATGAATTAAAAAGTCGAACATAATGATTGACCAAATACCGTTCACTATTCCATAACAGAAAAATAATATATATTGAAATGTGAGGGGAGATGTAAATGACAATGTCCTTGTACTTTCTCATGCAAAAAATATAACATCCAAGGATCAAACTATGTAACGAAGTCACTAATAGGATAACGATCTAGAACAAGAGATATTCGACATGCACTCTATAAGATCTGTCGTCATACACCGTAGATGGTAAAACTGTATTTTACGATAGTTTTATCTATGTCTTTTTGTTTTTTACTCCCATCGGGCACTTTGCTCTGTTGTATAATCTAGATTTTTTAGTCAGTGAATCCCCTGCACTGTAGAGCATTTAACTATGAATCAATACGCTAATTGGGCCCGAACCATGTGCCTCAAAAACACGAGAGAATTTCTTGAGAAAGGAGTAAAAAGTGTTTAGAATCAACACTTTATCTAAATAGAAAATTTTGCTGCATCTGAGTTTAACCCATTTGCGGATGTTAGAATCCAGAAGTGACAAAGGAACTGCATAGATACAGATCAGCTAAGTTCATCATCGAAAGACGTATCTGCGAATGTAATATATAGAATACATAATACATATTTTCAGCTTAGAAGTCAAGTGAGAATGAATTGTAAAGTGTATTAAGCTTTGATTCTCAAAGATTACCCTTTGTTTTCTCGTTTGCGTTATTATATGATCTAAACTGTTTTTCTTCAAAACGATTTTTGAGGATGCAGCATGTTGCATATTATTATTATACTTCACACAAACTTGAGGTTTTGTAGATGTTTTATCATATGGATTTATTAATTAACTTTGGAATTGATTTCGTATGTTTCAATTCTAGATCAAATAAACGCCTCTAGTATAGTTATTAGATATTGCAGACGTCTACTTTCACGTCTCATTCTATAGCAGAAAGTAGATATTTGAGAAACAACATTCAAGCCATTCACGACATTTTCTTTAGAGGATGTCACGTCCGGTGCGGAGAAACAGGCCGTATTTACCAGATGTTTATGTACAGGAGCCTAAGCAAAAAGAGGTAAGGAAAGGATACTTTGATATGATGTTATAGTGGTGACAATTTTTTATTATTGTTAGGATGAACTTAGTGCTGAAACAGTCAAAAATGGATTTACATTCAAATATATAGATTTGGCGTTAGAAGTAAGATCATTTTTGAAAATATCTCGATATATTTATGAGAATTCTTCTTTCATAGCATGACGGTTTCAAAGGAACTGATTTTAAACAATCTGAAGATGACATACTGAATTTATTTCGCCATATTCTAACGAAGAAGGATGAAAATAATACCATTAATGATTTAAAAAAGAAGTTCCCATTGAATACAAAAGATAACTTTTGGCCGGTAATGGTAAGTGAGAAAGTAAAATATCTAGTTCTCGCTTATTTTCAACTGTACATTTTAGGCTGCACGTACACAAAAACGTTTCGAAACTTGGATGTCAGCATTAGCATCCACGGAACCTGTTAATAAATTAGCAAAATCGGTTAGTTAGTTACTTGTTATCGTATGAATTTATGAAATTTCATTATGTTTTTACAGGTACCAACATTTTTGAAAAAAGAAGATGTATTTCAACATTTATTTGAGCATAATGTGGCATTATTACGGGCTGGATGGTATATTAAAATGTTAGCACTCTATTACAGTTCAAATAATGATTCAAAACAAAAAAAGCGTCATGTACCAACGGATCCATGTACAGAATGGACAAAAGCGATAATCGATATATTAAAAGACGTGTTTGAACGTTTAATTAAAGACAATCATTCTCAAACATCGATATCGGAA
This sequence comes from Didymodactylos carnosus, assembly GCA_905250885.1. Classification (NCBI taxonomy): domain Eukaryota; kingdom Metazoa; phylum Rotifera; class Eurotatoria; order Philodinida; family Philodinidae; genus Didymodactylos; species Didymodactylos carnosus. The sequence continues at coordinate 11,787 of CAJNOQ010000421.1, read as the reverse complement.
TTGAATACACCATCAGCAATCAACCTGGACTCAGAACAAATAAATGGTCCCAATTCAGTTCCAACAACAGTCGGATCATTGACACCTCAATATGGTCCGTCTACTCCCCAAATGTTACACTCATCTATTCTCTCACAACCGTCAGCATCACCAACACAAACACCAACAATTTCAGTCTATCAAAATACAGCAGATAAAACAAGAAGACAATGGGATTATTACAATCGATTGTTGAGGGTACTTTTTGATCAAGGTCTTTTAGATCGTCAAAATATTGTTGAATGGGTTGTTGATACGTTTATTGATCGAATTAAACATGCCGATGATCATAGTCTACGTTATGTTGTGCCTATTGGTAAGCGATTGAAAGAATTCATTGGAGAAAACATTAATACTTGATAGTTGATTAATCTCATTTTAGTTTTCCAGTATAGTAGTGAAATTTTAGAATACGAAATATTTTCGCGTAAAATTTCTTATTATTGCTGTACAAGAATTGGAGAAGTGTACAATGACTATGTCGCTTCGAATTTAACACAAACGACGGTATGAAGTTTTTCCATTAAAATGTCTATCTGTTAGAATGTATATTTGTTGGTTTTTTTAGCTACAAACCACTTTTTCAAATTTGATGACATGTCCTATGCATCGTTTAATTATTGGTTCATTATCGGCTATCGTTCAGTGTATAACGTTACGTTGTCCAGCAGCTCTATTGTATAACGCACCACTCGGTTAGTTTTTAATTTCTATTATTTATAATAAAATTTTTATTTTTATTTCTGATTTATGTGTAGATGAACAACAAAAACCGGACACCTTATTAAAATATAGTTCACCACTAGATTTTTTACCATGTTATCCATCACAATTGCCATTACCAGCAGGTATTGATCAATCAGAAACAAAACAAATGTTAACACAAGCTGAAGATGATTTAAGAGCGAGAAGTTTAGCAATTGAACATAAATGGTCCACAGATAAACTACAAAGTGTATCAGGTCAAGCCATTTCACGTGTATTATATGTGTTAGAAGTACTTGATGAATTTAAAGAAGAACGATATTTACTTGAAAATGTTTATAGTAAAGTATGTAGTCTCATTTATTTATCTGTCATTTTTTTACTATTTTTGTTCTTCTATTGTAGATTTATCCTAATTCAGCGTCAAAAGAATTATTGACACCAGAACTTGAAACAGCTATTGTACATTTGATGTGTGACTGGGCAATAACGACATGTCGAGCGGGTGTTTATAGAGCATTCTTTGTTGCTAGACTATTAGAAAAACGTCAAGCAGAAAAAAAATTGATTAGTCAACAGGTAAGAGAGATTCTTTATATCGTATAACTAGTCTTAAAAATAAATTCTCTATCGTTTAGCAATTAATTAATACTTCTGATGAAAAAGAATCTGACTATCTGAATTCATCGACATTAGTTACAAATCCATTTCAAAGTGCATTGACAGAATATCTATTAAAACAAGCACCAACTCTAAGTAAGAACTCAACACTTTACTAATCATATTGCAGATGTATGTATAATTATCGTGATCATTTTTCCTTTAGATGGAAATAATGATGCAGATATCTCATTTGCTACATTGGTGATGTTGTTTTCTGAATTAATTCGTCTTAATATATTTTCATCAAAACAATTTATGTGCAGTATTGTTTCGCATGGGCTCGTATCATTAATCGATCATCAAGACGAAAATCAACAACAAAACCATCAACAACAGCAACATCATCATCATCTTCCTACTAAAACTTTTCCATTAGCTCCACCACCACCACCTTTATCTTCCTCTTTTCATCCATCTCAACCTCAATTATCACATTTTGTTCCAGCAAATAATAATTCTTTACTAGCAAAATCGATGTCATATAATTCTGTTAAAAGTGAACCGGAGGATCATAAACCAGATATTATGAGTGTACTTCAAAGACGTACATCTCAGTCGACGGTTCTTGATCTTGACCAAATGGATAACAATCATACAAATACTGGTAATCTTACATGCTAACTTTATTAGTCTAATGATTAATCATAAATATTTTTTTTAGATTATTCTACAACAAGACAAAAACCTGCAAATAGATTGAATATCAATGCAAATCCAAATAATGATTCAACACCGTCGAGTGATAATAACATATTGAAATATCGACGATATCAACTTTTTCTTGAACAATTTCCATTTCCACTTGATGATGATTTTCGAGATGATTTTAATCAACGAAAAATTATATTATATGGTATTTCATTAAAAAGGTAAAAAATCGTTTTCTCTTCATTTAAAACAATATTATTATTATTCACATCTTTATTATTTTTTTTTTTTGTTTTTTTTAGAGATGATGCTCATAAACAATTAAAAGCAAATGTTCGTCAATTAAGTTCAATGTTTCGTTTAAAAAATTGTATTGATACTTCATCGTGTGTTCCTCCTTTTACACGCTCGATACCCTATGCAAAATATTATCAAATAAAAACATCATTATTACAATTATCCTACCATGATCAATATTATATAACAAATCGTGTTAGTAAACTTTTATTAGAACGTATAACGGCCTATATTGAACGACAAACACGTCGTTTACCATGGCTAGATGATATTGCATTTTTATTTGAATTAATGGAGAAAACATTGAATTTGTATGGTCTCATTCAAACATGTGTAGAATTATTGAAAATATTTAGTCGTATTGAATCAATGCATGCTGTTAAAGCATCACCGGGCATCAGTAATTATGTAGCCGAACTCTACTTAGAAATAACAAGTGTATTTCGATTCTATACACCTATATTAATATTAACACCAGCAAATATGATACAAGTATTTGAAAAGTAAATATTATCTTTCAATTAATAAAAACAATAATGAAAAATTAATTGTTTATTTTTAGTTTAATAACAATATGTGGAAAAATTGTTGATCCACAACGTACAACATCTGTTGAACGAGCATTATTAATGTTAATGCATGATTTTTATTCTTCTTGTCCATATTTAAAGGTAATTATCAACTCAAATTTTTATTCTTATGTTTATTTTCTCGTTTTTATTTAAGTCAAAGTATAGTGAAAAAGTACAACAAACAATAACTTTAATTAAAAAAGAACTCTATGCACAAAATACACAAAATAATAAACAAGATCCACATGCAAATTTTAAATGGGATCCAAATTTTTTTATGAAAATAATCGAATCACCAAGGTAAGGGGTTTTCTTCTTCTAAACGACTTCTATTCTAATATTTAATTTTTCATTTATTTTTACAGATCAGCATCGAATGAAATTCAAATTGATCGGACATATGCTAAACAACTAGATGAAAGTTCACAAGCTCGATGTAATTTTGTTATTAATACAATAATTGCTGTTGCCAACTCATCATCATTGACATAGTATGTAGTTCTGAAAATCTTTATTTTCTAGAAACAACTGTTATTAATCTATATACAGAAGAATTGATCTCAAATGAGAATAATGCTATTGTGTAAAGCGCTAAAATTCAGGCTTTCATTTTTTTAATTCTGATGCATATTTGACGTATAATCAACGATAAGTTGAAGTTTAACAGCGAAAAATATGTTTTTTCTAAAAACTTTTCAAAAAAATTAATTGAAAATTTTTTTTATCGATGATTTTTTGTTTGAAAATAGTTTCACAAAACAGATTGATAAACACTTTATTTAATCAACTTTTTCATGTTGATGACGAGTATAAAATTTAGCCAAGGTTAACGGACTGTTTTAATACTGAAAGTTGTAGAGAAATGATTAAGATTTTGTCTCACATTTTTGAAACTGAAATTTAAAAATAGTTTTCTAGAAAACGTAGAACTCAAACAAGGAAAGAGATCGTTAAAAAATTGAAAATATCATGATTTGTCGGTACTGCTTTCGATACTATTCGATTTTTCATACTTTCTCGATTCATGTTGCCCTTAGAATGCCTTCAAACGTCAAATTGCAGAAAAATGTTTGCTTTTAAGACTGATCTATTGAAATTTTGTTTCGTCAGTTAGACAAATTTAACTGGTACAGAGAAAAGTATCGAGAACACTTTTGGTATATAAATTTTGAGCAGTGTTTTGGATAAACGAATGGTGTCGGAGAAGGTAATAACAATGTCCTATTGTTTCTGTAAATAACTTTAAAAGAATAAGAAATATGTTATGCTAACTTTTGACGTGTGATAGATCACTAGCAAATTGTTTGATTTTCTCATGGCTTCTCTCACTAGAGTACTGAACATGAACAGAAGTGTGTGTTCATTTGTTTTTAGTATTCATGATATGGGACATCTCGCCACAGAGTTAACATGTCAAGTAGCTTCGTTAAATTCTGTATGGTTATTAGCAATAAAAGCTCTTAGTTCATGTACAAATGTTAATCGTCCACCAGGTACAGCTAATATTTACAGTGTATTTGATGAATTAAACAAACGTGTCGATGTAAGTAGATCCATAGAGACATCACGTGTTTTATTAATTTTGATTTCAATCTAATTTACTCTGTTTTAGACAAATGATTTATATGTTCATAATAATTTATCCGTTTTTATATCGATAATGATTGCTCGACATGCATTTTCAATTAACGAATATATCATTGTTGCTGTTCAATCTGTTATTAGTTCATCACCAAAAAGTAAAAATTGTTTTTGTTTTTAATTGTATAAAATTAATTTATTTTTTTCATCTTTCTAGCTAATGGTGAACAAGAAAATGAGCCTGGTACACGTTTTACATGTCATGTTTTAGAACATTTATTTAGTGCTAATCATAATCCATGGCAAATGATGATTGCATCACGTGAACGACGTTTATTAGCGTCAAATTATCGTCTAATTGCATTTGGAGCATTTTTATGTGTGCTAAAATCATTACTGATATTAAATCAAGCATCATTCAAAGATAGTAAAAAATATTTGGATCTATGTAAAGATAAAGCATTGAAACATAAAGAACAAAATAAATTTGATAATAAAGATATTAATAGTCAATTTCAAAAGTATGTTTTAACATGTTTTATTAGTCTGTTGGAAGAGAAAAATACACGTTTCTTTTAAAAGATAATCTTGTATGTCAAAAAATTTGCTCTGTTTGACTCTTTTTCTCTCTACCTGAAAAACGATATGTTCGATAGTTTTCTAATCCATTAATATTGTTTTTTAGCTATTTTCGTCCATGTCGTGATCCTTATCCAGAAGAACTATCCGATATGGCATTACGTGTATTAAATTCATGTTGTGATCAAGATTGGATACAAGAACGATGTTTGAAAGAATCTGATACATTGTGTAATCAAACAAATTTATGTGATAAATTACTTGAAGAAGGACAAGCACAACAATTGTTACGTCTTATATGTTATAAATCGAATAATGAATTGAGACAACTCTCATTTGATAAAGGTACAAAAAATATTATATCATCATTATTACTCAATTTAAATCAATGGACATTACGATCAACAATATTAGAATTAAAATTGATGTTAAAACAATTAGAATATCGTGAACCAAAACAAACAGAACATAGTAATCATTTATTACAATCAATAGCAAGTGCAACTATTGAACTATTTCAACATCAGACAGAAGGAAAATATACAGTGAATAATTTAACAAATAATAATACTAGTACACCGATATTATTTGATCGAAAAGGTATTTGGTTAATAGCACCACTCATTTCACGTTTACCAAATAATGTTCAAGGAAAAATTTTACAATTAGCTGGTAAATATGTACTATTCAAATTTTTACAAAATATTATCATTTTTGTTGTTGTTGTTATTATTTCAGGAAGTGTATTAGAAAATGGTAATTCAATGTTAAATTCAACAAAATCAAAAGCTGATAAAGAAAATCAAGTATTAAGAAGTATTTCATTGTTAAGTCATCAACCATTTTTATCGTTGGTATTATCATGTTTGAAAGATCAAGATTCTCAACGTGTCGGTCTTTTGGATTCATTACGTGGACAATTAGAACAATTATATAAACAGGTTAGTGTATATATATATGTCTCGTATCACGTATGAGAAAAATGAGTGCTTTGACGTTTAACAAAAAACAAAATTTTTTAAAACAAAAATCACAGAACAGTTATGTGTCTCATTCTACTTTTTACTAAGTAGTAAAGAACACCAAACTATTATAGGAATGTGAACATTGTATATCGGTCACAAAATCATCATCCAATAGAATTGGTACTGCATTTCCCGATTGTCGATGTAACTGTCATAAAACCGATTGGCAAATGTTTTCTAATAATCTGGTAAAACAGATAGATATACATGGCCAACTTTTATATTTATGCTCGTTAGATAAACAAAAAAGCAATTCTATCTACTTGCTTCTGCTTTCTTTCAATTAATGCTTTATGGCAAAGATATATATATACATATTTATTATACCTATCTTATACACACACACACACATTTATACACACACACTCACGTATATAAAGCTTGCACGCTTATTATATTTCACGTTTCATATTTATTGACGGTTGCTTGTAATTATTATAGCATGAGAACATACTTATTTAACTTGATAAGAACTATTGTAGACAATGGAATGTGGAAAACTACTTTCTTCGGATGGGATAATAAATTGTTTTGTTTTTTTTTGCTTATTGCTCTGTATATGTATGCTTGTTTGTATATCGCTCGGGAAATAAATTGAAAATGACTTCTATATCTTATACATCTACCATTTTATGTATGAAAATAACAATTTTTATTTCAGGCTCCAATTGTACAAGATGATCCGAATATGAAAGCAATTATATTTGAATCATTACAACTTCGACTGAGTTTAATTGGTGGAATGTTTGAAACCATTGTTGTATGTATCTATTTTATCTAATGAATTAGCTCTGTTGAGTCCGTACCACATTTATATCAAATTTTGCTTTACCAATTCTAGGACTAGCTAAGTTTCTGTGACCAAAGTTATAGCGAACAGTTGAATTTTCGTGGGAGATATAGGGAAGAGATAATAGTTTTACGTAATATGTTTGAGAAACTTCGAATATAATACAGATTTTTTTAACAATTGTTTTTTTATGTATTTTACAAATATTGTAGAACTATCAAAGTAAACCTAAATAGTGTATAACTCTTTATATAGATTTTATTGGATGATGTAAGAAATATTTCGAGTGGTTTTCATTCTGAATATTGATAGGATTCTCCTGCATTTTTTATCAATTTTAGTCTATTTTTTCTCAAAAAATTCGCATTCTTAAAACTTCTCATATATTTTTTCGATATCTATACCGCTTCCACTGCGAAAACACAAAAAATTTGTTTTATTGAATGACTCTGAAAATCAGCCCATATCAGTGTGTATAAACAGTGGTGCGGATTCTATGGTCTCATTACAATACTGTCCTGCTTTATGACTCTCTTGTTTACATCCAATTTTTCTTAAACTTTTCTAGCGTAATCATAATTCATCGAGCGAATGGATATCGGTTTTATCACAATTAATTGCATCCGGTGTAATTGATACGAAAAATAATGAAAAATTACTCAACACCGTTTTGGACATGCTTGGTGTTCTCATTCATAGTCTGATCCCAGCCGAAGGATCCATCGAATCAAGTCGTGTTTATATCAATTTAGTACGAAAAGTACGGAAAGATCTTGGGGAACGAACATCGGAGGCATTAGATGAAGTAAGTTACGCAACAACACAGAAGAAAAAAAAATTAAAAATCGAATGATTTTTGTAGGTAAAGAGATTCTTACCGTTACAGAAGACTTCATTTGAAGTATATGTTGTTGAACCATTCGATGCTGTGAGCAACCGTCTAGTGAATCAAGAAATGAAAAAACATGGTTTACAAGTGGCTCGGAAGGTATGTTAACATATTTCTCATTTGTTTCATCTTTTTACTGTTTTGTTACTTTTTAAGGAGAAAGTTATTAGTTGGGAAGCAATTGAAGGTGTCAAAACACCAACAGCCATTTGCTATTCGTGGTTTTGTGCAAGAAAAACAGAACGAAAACGATTACGTTATGAAGAACAATATCGTCTACTATTGAGACATAAGCATATATGTTTTGACCGTGCATTAGGGTATTTTAAGGTAAGTAACATATTTGTTTGGATAATAAAAATGAACATGAGGTAAAGATTGGAATTGTTTTAGAATCCACCTGACGTTCCAGCTGAAACATTTGAAAATGATTTGGAGATTGTTGAAAACAAACAAGTGACGATTGATATAACACAAAAATATCATCAACAGCAGCAGCAGCAACAACAACAACAACTGCAAGGTCGTCAAACATCGGTGGACGTGAAAAAACGTGGGGGTGCAGCTGGTACGGGAACAACTCGAAAAAACTCTCGATCACGTACTGCACGTGCACCATCTGTTATTCCGCAAAATCCGCCTTATCCATCGGCTCCAACGCCTACTGTGGGTGCTGGTTATCGCAATCCACAAGAACCATACGCTTGGTACAATGGTCAACCACCAAATATGATGACAATGCAACCAGGACAACCAAATATTGTACCAACCTACGGACAATCAACGATGCCTCCAAAAACAGTTATGCCATCATCTCGAATGGCCATGAATCGTCCACCCTATGTACAACCAACAATGAATGAACAACAAATGAATCCAATTTTAATGCCACCAGTAGCCAGACAAATATCATCAAAAAGAAAACTTGATCAATCGTCAATGTTTACTAATGAAGCTTATGGTACACCACCAAAGATGCAAATGTCATCGGGTAAACTATTGAGAGAAAAAAGTAATGAGATTCATTCAACTTAGAATTTAATTAATATGCTTTTCATACAGGAGCTGGGCAACATCAAAATCCAATGATGGTACCAGAACGTACCATGATGCAAGGGAATTATAATCCAAAAATGTACGCTCAAGCAGCACAAATGCCCAGTAATCAATATATTAATCAACAAATGGTTTCCAATCAAACAAAGTAATTTTCGCTTTTGATCTACTTTCTACTACTATCTAATTTCTCTACTCAGCTTGAAGTGTACGTTATAACATATATGCGGTTAATCATCCGCCACTTAGAGAGGAAAGATACACGAGCATTTTTTGACGAGTCTTTCTAGTACAAATTTCTAAATTATAATTTAGTATGATGCCTCAAGGTTACAATACAAATACTATGATGCAACAACAACAACAAAATCCATATGGTAGAGCTACAATGCAACAAAGTGGCAATGTCCCTGTTGGTTCATCCATGAACAATCAAATGATGGGTGGCGGTCAAGTATGGCAAAATCAAGTTCAAAATCAAGTTCAACAACAGCAAACAGTTGTTGCGAATGCCGCAACGGCTGCAATATATTCACGTCAACAAACTTATCCAAATAATATGCAGCAAAATCAAATGGGTAGTGTACAAATTGCGCAAGTAAGTCAGTTTAACTTTAATTTAAACGAAGTACTATACTAATCCATTTATTTTTTTCTTCATTAGCAACAACAACAGCAGCAGGCCGCACAAAATCAACAAGCTCAACAGCAATACTATCGGACAACAAATACTTTTCCTAATTAGTTTCTTTTGTAATAAGAATTTCAAAATGTCAGATGTTTTGTTTTCTCTATTTTGTTGCAGATGTTAATGGGGTTTCTTTTTTTGTAATTCCATCTGCGCTTTTTCTTACGAAAGAGAATATCAGCAACTAATGTATATCACAAGTTGAAGATATTTTTTATAATTATTAATTTTTTTTAGATTTTGTTTTTCTTTTATTAACTTGTACAATTTGTTCAAAACAATCTATTCTATATTGACATTGCACTTAATTGAGATAAAATAAGACTTAATGTCAACATTGCATAAGTAGAGGCAGACTAAATTAAATGGAGAAAATTGATGAATTCTCCTGCTATTATGATAACTGTTCACGTTTATGAAAGGAGAAGAACACAACTTCCCTTCAAAGGCACGAATTTTAGTTTTATTATTAGTACATATAAATTTTTTAAACCTTAAAAGTACAACTGATCCAACATTTCGAAGACTGACAGAGAGCATCTACCTAAATTATTTCAATGTGGGTTAGAGAAGTCCTTCTAGTAGTCCATATGAATATTTCCATCGTATAATCTAATGTCTATTCTTTTGTCCAGCAAAAAAACAATTACATAATAAAAATAACAACTAGTTGAACACACATTATCGCTGGGATTACAGAGATAGCACTAGCGGTTCTTTAGTCTCAAGTTTTAAAAACAGGTTTGTATCCATTGTTGGTATGTTGCTGTGCGAATTTAGTAATATCTTTCAGGTCACTAGAATATTTTTGTTTTAAAACACAGATATTATCAGCAAAAGCAGTTAATATCACTTTTTTTGCGTGAGAATGACCTGGAGTGGCATTTAAACTAAATATTTGACTTCACTAAGACATAGTCATCTTTTCCCAGTCTGTTAATTTGGCCAAAATTTTTTTGAAAAGAGTATTATACGATAAAACTAAATAAAAATTCTATTAGCCATCTTTTTTCTCTTTTTTTCACTAGAGAGATAGCACCATACCTAAAAAACGCACTCATGAAAAAATCGAGGGATGTTTACACACTTTTTAAATTCTTTTTAAGCGAACAAACAAGGATGTCTATTTTACTGTATGCCTTCCACGCACTCTTTATTTACGTCTATTCTGTGCTTGTCTACACAGGATTTGACAAATATTATCCATGAAACATCTGTCCAGTAAACCGGTAATGAACATATTTTTACAATTAAACTGCTGTGTATCTTATCTATACGACAAAAATGAGAGATTTCAAAAGAGTTATTTTCTCCGTTGTAGGTGAGAACACTATGCCTTTCAATACTATAACTCAGCGACAAAACGAATTGTACAGTGAGTAGACATCGTCCACCTGATGTTTTTCATCCATTTAAAATTTAGGATCTGTTGGTATACAATATGTGCTTGTTTTATCAACTCGATCAGATAGCGATAGTTTTCATCTTTTTTAGTCAACCTTCATGTATATTGAATTATTAAATTTATTCACAAGGAGTGATGTTCTTGAAATCCTTTGAAGTACAATGAAAATTTGATCTTTCTACTCAGCCTATTGAGTTTTTCCGTATTTGTCATGGAGCTATTCACTTTTACATTTTGTAATAAAATACTGAATAAACTTTCTGAAGCGATTCAGAACATATCATAAACTATTGGATCTTGTAGGAGGTACAAAAGTTATGAGAAAAATGAGAAGAGGACACTTAAAGTATGAAGAAAATTTCTTTTGCACTATCTGTTATCGTACTTCTCGTCTTTTTAATTTGTTGATTAAAAAGAAAAGAATAGATGAGAGTATAATCAATTAATACGTACAGTACATTTACTACAGAGTTAACACTGTCTGAACAAAACAGGAGCTGTTTAATGGCTGATTCGTAATAAAAATCAGTAAAATCAGTGAAAAAGATTATTAAAACTTGTTTAGTTGCTTTATTGAATTTCAAGTACGACATTTGTTCAAGCTCAATGTATCTAAGTAATAGATGATATTATAAGGAGAAAGATTTTTCTTAACGATCATCAAAAAACGGGCGACTCCGATTCCGACATAGATTAACTGTACAAATACTCGCTTTGTTAGACTACCCACTGAAAAAAATAATCAAAATTCATGCAGGATCCCGCAGGACTTTGCGCAGGATCCCGCGGGTTATCAGTATTAAAATATCTGGCGATGTTTCTTACCTTTACGCAGGATTTTTATACTGTC